>JAPYYJ010003945.1:0-10967 GCA_028533885.1 Nasua narica
GACTGGTAGAAAACCCTCACCACACATACAATCAACAAAGGGCGTGTATCTATAATACATAAAAAGTTCTTTTAATTAATAAGAGTAAGACAAAAATAATAATAAAAAAATAAGAGTAAGACAGATAACCTAATAGAAAATTGGGCAAGAGATTTCACAGGCATTTCACAAAGAGGATATTCAAATGTCCACTAACCACAAAAAGGTGTTCAGGCTCACTAATCATTCAAGAAACCCAAGATAAAATCACAATGAGACACCATTTCACACGCACCAGAATGGTTAAAATAAAGTGAATGAAAATATCCTGTTTTAACTTAGATGTAAAACAGGAGGAGAGCTTGGATGGGGAGATGCAGTGGCAACAGTTCCCAGAAGAGATGCAAATGAAGGAGCAACAGGCCTAAACAGGCAAGCAGATGGGAAGAAAGGAATGTGTGTGACAAAGCACCGAGAAGCATTGCCAGAAATTGTTAAATGATTAGATAGAAGGGGAAAGGAGAATGAGACAATCATGATTCAAGCAAATAGGGAAGCCTAACCACCACAGACTTCAAAGAACTTTTATCTTCTTTCATTGTAGGAAAACGGTACCATGAATTACAATCAATACCTCACTGGATCTCTTTCACACCGAATTTTATGTTGCATATACAAGACAGGAGGCCAGAATGGTGCACATCAGAAACTCTGCATCTGCATATTTATAGAAAGAATAAATTATATATTGTATGTGAAGTTTTTTTATCTCCATTTCCTCTTGTAGCATTTTCCCAAATATATGCAAACACTGACAAGTTATTGTCTTATAAATCTTTTAATTTTGTCACCAAAACAAATTCACCTTTTACAAAGTTTTCTAAACATGAAGACCAATAAACCAGAGTCTTCAATGACCCAACCATGCTTCTCTGTTGGACTTATATCAATTTCCCAAGAACTTATCAAGCCTAGTCAGAGAGCTTATTAGAGTCCATTCACTTAAATATCTGCAGGCTAAATTAAGAAGCATCTTATTTATTTTATGGTAAGTTTTGTTTAGCATTTATCATTTAAAATTCCCAGACCACTAAACTTTCAAAACAAGACCCAGCTGCTTTTTGTCTTCAGTGAGTGGTCAATGGTCAAAGGGCATGTTTTAGAATGGGAGTCAGGCTGAGTCTGCCCTGGGCAAAATTTGGAAGATAGCACATGTCTTCCATTACTTGGTTTTATTTTGATATGCTTTATTTTGAGGAATCCCCCCACAGAAAAATTTGCTCCCACTTTCCCAGTCTCCCAATGTCCTTATTCTGCCCTGTAATCCTTCTTCCTGCTTTGCCTTCATAACATTCTCTCTGAGGCTGCATGCTATCATGTCTGAACTTCTCTCTCTCTTCAAAATGAACTAGCTGCCTCACACTCTGCAAGGTAACCAGTTAGATAATGGGTAGGTGTTAATGCTCAACAATATCTTCTTGAACACTGCTGTTGAGAACACCCTTCTTTTTATTACACCCTTAAATAAAAGTCAGTAGTACAACAGTTCATGGTAAAGGATATATTTTTAAAGCATAGATGTCTTTTAAAGTTCTTTAAATAATGGAGTGTTAATCTTTGGTCCATTTAGCCAATATCAATGATTAGCAATATTTGTTTTTAATAATTGCCATGTAACAGGGATAAAGAAAAGAAAGAGAAGGGAAGAAATAGATTTCAATAAAAGGGCACAAAAAAGAGTCCACAGCAGAGCTTGCTCAGAATGGACATAGGCTGAAGATAGTGACTGCAGAGAAATAAAGTAGAAAGGGGGAAAGAAAGAAGATGAAGGAAATTGAAGAACAGAAAGGGGAAAAGAAAGAAAGAAAGAAAAAACCTGCAGCTACAGATTTATCATTTCTAACACAGAACTCTCTAACTGCTGGACCAGAATTGTGAAAGTAAAACTTCACCTTTGTTTAAATGACTAAAGTAATTAGATATTAATTATACAATTAGGGCTCTAAGAAAGTAAGTCATTTGTAAATGGAGGTGTTCCAGACCTCATTTGATGACTGAAAAATGAAGCTGGACTTCAGGAAAAAATATTTTGTCAATCACCTTTAGAAGTTGCCCCTCTAGATTGCCTTTATTTCAGACAACCAGAAAGAGGTAACATATTTCAACTTCTTTTCTTGATGTCTGTGTAATGGTTCATTCTTCTGAATTTCCCTGATGAAATAGTAACCATAGTAGAAAACAGAGGAGCTCAGAGTGAATTTTTGTGTGTTCTTTACCAATACATGGATATCAATTGAAAATCATAATAGAAATTTTCCAAATCATCTGCCATAAATAAGTATTCAAAACTTTTTTCCAATAAACTACATCAAAAACTATGTAATCAGTAATGTGCTGGAATCCAAACTACAATGCCAATACTTCCACAGAAGCAACACATTTGAATCACCTTCTTGGTTCAAATTTGGTATTCTGCAAGGCTCTGCGTTGGTGTTCAAGGCCTCTATAGTCTAAACTAATGGTGGTGGCCTCAGGGAAGAAAGTCAGCCAAATGACAGGGCGGGGGATTTCAGATGCAGAGCTCTGTGTTCCCTGGACCAAATTCACAAAAGAGGTCCGCACTTGAGAAAGCTGCATAAAAATGCTTGTTGAAATGAAGTAAGTTAATGAAACCTCACAATTTCACCCTTACACTCCAGCCTGGACAGGAAATGTGTGTCCCTTTCTAAATCTACTCTCCTGGTAACAGCAGAAACAGCAAAAAGGGGAAAGGAAGACTTGTGTTTGGGGTTTTGCTTTTTGTTTTGGTTTGTTTTTTTGATTTGTTTTGTTTTTTGGTGGGTTTTTTTTGTTTTTTGTTTTTTGTTTTTTTAATTAGACCTATTAAGAGAAACAAAATTACTGAAGTTTCAACTACACATTAATACTGTAGGCTCTGCTAACCCACGCACGACTAAAAAGACTCAGCCACATTTTGGAAAGCACCACTTTCATTATTTTTTTCAAAGTTAAGACTGGAGCTCTGGAGTAAAGTTGGTCATGAAAAGGTATACAGAATGAATATTTACAGAAAACAGTGTTAGGCAAATTTCAAAACTTCAATATACTAGCAGGAAAGAAAATATCAAAAGTGAAGGAAAGATGCAAAGTAGAGGGGAAAAATAAATTGCGAAAGGTAAAATAAGGGCTGTTTGAAAGTGTCATCGAGCAATCTTAGCACTAATACTATAACTAAATCTAAATGTGGAGAAAGAAACATAGACTGAAAGATTCTATCAGCAGCTCTAAATCTCCCTGATTCGCCCATCAGTTTCTCCCAGACACTACTTTTTTTTCTTTAAGATTTTATTTATTTTGACAGAGAGAGAGAGAGAGAGAAGGCACACAAGCAGGGGTGGGGGCAGAGGGAGAAGCAGGCTCCCCATTGAGCAAAGAGCCCATGGGAAACTCCAACCCAGGACCCTGGGATCACGACCTGAGCGGAAGACAGACGCTTAACGACTGAGCCACGCAGGCGTCCTTCTTCCAGACATTACAACTAATATGTCTGACTTTCATTAATGAGCCCATCAAATGTAAATATTAGCAATAATGTCAGAGACCACATCAAGCAAACAAGAACTACACAAAATAATTTCTGATTAAGAACCTATTCAGGTTATACTAAAAAAAAGACAAGACGCTCCTGGATTTTTATGTGTATATGCTAACCTTTAAATTTTGCCATCCAGGCAAGCACAAATTGGTGGTCGCACTTTTAAAGTTGTAAAAGTCAGAAAAGTCAGCCTCTAAAGAAAAGGCAAACATGCTGCTATCGAGCTAGGGAGCTGGGAAGAAAAATGTAGGCAAGTCAGGGAGTATACTTCAGGTAGAAAAAAACATAGCAAAGAACCCTGACACAACTCTTTCCATAAAAGCTGACTGTCCAGGAGTGTCTATGGATACTAATTACCATAGGAAGTTTGTTTCTAATTGACTCATTATTTTTATTGGTAATTTGGAATTTAAAAAAATCAAATATCTGTTTTTATACTTATAACATATTCCAAATTAGATGAATAACTATCACACCAGAGGGGAAAAAATAATCAAAAAGACTTAGCCCGAAGAGAAAAATATTACTATTAGAGGATACTGAATGAAAATGGACCATATAAATATGAGAAAAGGAAAGAAGAAACAAGTAAGAATAAATAGGCATTAATAACCTATGAGTTGAACATAAATAATAGGAAGCTTTTACAGAAGGAAATAATACAAAATGATGATATGCAAAGATTACTTCTAAAATATTTTGCATTATCCAGCTCCTATAACAGAATAAAATAAGCATACCTGGGATAGCCACTATTATTTTAAAATTTTCTGTATGTCCTAAAAGAATTAAGCTAATAAAAATTAAAAGAGTTTTTTAATTTGCCAAGAAGGAGAAAAAAGTATTATTTGTATATGATACAGTCTCTCCCCACTTAGAAAACTCAAGGTAACGAACTGGAAAAAACTGTCAAAACACAGAGAATTAAATAAGATGGAAAAAACCTCTTCCTAAGCATGACAACAGAGGCGGAATTTACAATGAAGAACTGGCATATTTAAAAAACATAAAAATTTTCATGGTAAGAAAATCTTTTAAAATATCTTCAAACAGGGGGACCTGGGTGGCTCAATGGGTTAAAGCCTCTGCCTTCGGCTCAGGTCATGGTCTCAGGCTCCTGGGATCGAGCCCCACATCGGGCTCTCAGCTCAGCAGGGAGCCTGCTTCCCTCTCTCTCTGCCTGCCTCTCTGCCTACTTGTAATCTCTCTCCTCTCTGTCAAATAAATAAATAAAATCTTTAAAAATACATATACCTTTAAACAAACACAAAGGGAAATGGCATTTGGAAAAAAAGTTCTGCAACATACATGATGAACAGTTAATAGGCTTTATTATATATACTTAATATGCTTCACCATATATGATTAATATGCCTTACCATACATAGCTTATTCAAATATTATATATCATATAAATATATATGAGCAATGTAATTAAGAGAAATATTACAATATAAAAGAACAGAGCACAAACAGATGTATAAAAATTGTTAGTGGCGGGGTGCCTGGGTGGCTCAGTGGATTAAAGCCTCTGCCTTCGGCTCAGGTCATGATCTCAGGGTCCTGGGATCGAGCCCCATGTTGGGCTCTCTGCTTGGCAGGGCTCCTGCTTCCCCCTCTCTCTCTGCTTGCCTCTCTGCCTACTTGTGATCTCTCTCTCTCTCTGTCAAATAAATAAATAAAATCTTTAAAAAAAATTTGTTAGTGGCTGATAAATAACAAGATGTTCAATATCATCGTTAATCAAAAAATGCAAACTTTAATAATAACCGATCATATTTTAGCTCTCCGGTTGGCAGATCTTAAGGATTTTTTAATATCCATTATTGGCAAAGGGCAAAAGAATAAAAGAGATTTCTGCTGGGTATAGTTGGAAATAGTCATTGGTGTAGGCTTTCTTAAAGTAAATGTACCAATTTATTAAAAATTTAAATGTACATATAAACTTTGGCCTAGCAATTTCTTTATATCATTAATTACATAAATACCAAGGGAATATAAGCAATTTTGTTCATAACTGAAAAATTGGGAAAACCTAGATATTCAATAATAGGAGATGAATTAAATAAACTATGCATAGGATAGGCCAATATTTGTTTAAATAAAAGTATACAGTCGATAATTCCCCTGATATATTCACATGCATTGGAGGAAAAATGGAAGGATATTAACCAAAATGTCAACACTAAGAATTTCCAAATTGTTTCAGGGTCTGCAGTTGTGACATGATCAAATGGCCTCTCGCTCCCACTGGAAAATGAAAGAATTTTCTCTTTCAGCTTAAATATCAAATGACTGCCTCGTTTCTGCTTAATCTAGCTTATTGTCTTTATTGTCACAGAAATAACCAAAATCTCATTTTCTCTGAGCACCATTTTTGTGAAATAAGAGTTTTGTATAGTTAACTTTTATTAACTAGAACGGTTAGAATACACTTTCTTGACAACTGATCAACTAACCCAGAGGTTAGGTGAACCCTGAAGGCACACATATCAATTTTATGGGAAACCATACTTTTATGACTCTCAAGAGTCTGAGACTGAAAAAAATAATGCTAATAGCAAATCAACCTGAAGCCAGAGGGAAGCAGTCCTAGGTGGCAAGAGTGCCACATGGCCCCCAGAATCACCAGGAGAGCAACGGCACCTGAGGCAACAGACCCGCTGGGAGCACCACCTCGATGGCACCTCCTCCATCTGGAGCTCACAAGGGGTTTTAGGTAAAACAGAAAATGTAGCTCTTTGTCACAGTTTGCAAATGGTGCAGGCAATTAACCTGTGAAATGCAAAGATATGTAATGTTACAAAAATTTGCAAACTTTTACCACACACACACACACACACACACACCTTCTAAGGAAAGTGTTCTAAACTTTCTCAGTGAACCACTGGACCTTTAGGGGGCAGATGGGGATGTGGATGGAAAGGAGAGAGGTGCTACGGGAAGGATCATAGGTTTGCTGGGCCCCTCCCCAGAGTTTCTTACTTATTTGGTCTAAGGTGGGCCTTTATAACTGGCATTTTTAACAAGTTCCCAGTAATACTAATGCTGCAGGTTCTGGAGTCCAAACATAGAGAACCAATAGACTGCAGCTAAAATTCTTTTCATAAGCAATAGATGGAAGAAAGGTAGAGAAAGTAAGTAGAGGATCTGCAAAACTCATATGGGGAGGCGGGCTAGATAAATAAATTTTTAAAAAGAAAAAGAAATGAGAGTGGCCTTGAGAAATGATGAAAAAATTTTCAAAAAAATCTTCCTTTATCCTATGCCTTAAAGTTCCCTGTCACCAATCGCTAAAGAAAATCCACACTAAATTTATTCTTCTTCAAAGCATTTGTAGTCAGATGTGGATCTTTCTGAGCTTCTTTCATTTGTCCAACATTGACTTACTGAGCATATCATCTATGCTAAGCACTAGTCAAGGCCCTGGGGTAAAACACAGAGACCAAATCCCAGTGAACTTGAAGCTCGCATTGCAAAGAAGGGAAGCAGAACATAAACTAAAAGGCCTAATGGTATCAACTGCTGTACAGAAAAATAAACCAGAGTGAAAGGATAGATAATGATGGGAGGTGGGAAAGAAGGCTGTGGGATTTGAGAGAGGGTGGTCAGAGAAGGCTTCCCTTATAAAATAGCATTTTAGCAGAGATCTGAAAACATGAAAGAGAAAGCCATATAGATATCTGAGGGGAATATGGCAGACAAAATAGGAATTGCAAATATCCTGGAATGGGTGTTTGAGGAACATCTGTGAGGGCCATGATAGTAAGACATATAAAGAAATAACATGGGAGGGCGCCTGGGTGGTTCAGTTGGTTGGGCGACTGCCTTCAGCTAAGGTCATGATCCCGGAGTCCTGGGATCGAGTCCCACATCGGGCTCCCGGCTCTGCGGGAAGTCTGCTTCTTCCTCTGACCTTTCTCCCCTTTCGTTCTCAGTCTCTCTCTCTCTAAAAAAAAAATCTTTAAGAAATAACATGGGAGAGGTAGGAGAAAGCCAAATAATATAAACCAATTAGTGCATAGAAAGAACTACGACTTTTACAAAGCACGATGTAGAAAGCCATGGCATGTTTTAAGTTAGACGGATGACTATCTCACTTTTTTTCTTTTTTGGAAGGTTACCATATATGGGGATATATGTATGGGGAAGAGACTACACTGGATCAAAGACAGAAGCAAGATTCTAGTTCGTAGGCTGCTATCACAATCCGGGTGAGAGGTGATGGTGCTCACATTGGGGTAATTGCAGAGATGGTAGTAAGAAGGGGCGCCTGGGTGGTTCAGTGGGTTGAAGCCTCTGCCTTCGGCTCCGGTCATGATCTCAGGGTCTTGGGATCAAGCCCCACATCGGGCTTTCTGCTCAGCAAGGAGCCTGCTTTCTCATCTCTCTCTGCCTGCCTCTCCGCCTACTTGTGATCTCTCTCTGTCAAATAAATAAATAAAATCTTAAAAAAAAAAGTAGTAGATTCTGAATATGTTTCAAAGAGCATGACATCTGGATTTTCTGATAAACTGGATGTGGGATATGAAAGAAAGGAATCAAGGGTGATTTCAAGGGTTTTGGCCTGAGCAACAGGAAAATTGGAGTTGTCATACACGGAGGGGGTAGCACGACTGTGAAAATAGCAGGTTCAAGCCCACGAGAGAAGGCTATGGGTTGTGGGGTCCAAGGGAGAGGTCAAGGGGAGTGGGCAGCAAAGAGATTTTAAAGCCAAGGATTAGATGAACTCACCCAGGGAGTAAAGAAAGAAATGATCCAAGGACTCATCCGTTGGAGGTCTTCTAACCCTTAAACATTGCAAAGATGAGGACAACCCAACAAATGAGGCTGAGACGGAGCACTTGGTAAGATGAAAAACAACAACAACAACAAAAACAAAATATGGAGTTGAAGGACTCCACTATAGCCTAACCAAGAAATGGCTCAAGGAGGGAATGACCGGCTTTGTCCAACTCTTGTAACAGATGGTGAGAGGAGGGGTAAGAATTAACAACTGGATCTGACCATTTGGAAATCACTAGCAGCCCTGATAAGGGCAGTTTGGCTGAAATGGTGAAAACAAAACTCCAGCTGGAGTAAGTTCAAAACAAAACACAGCTCTCCTTCTCAGCATTGGGTCAATCTCTCCAAAGTCAGAAATTTAGAGTTAATTGCTGACATTGCTGTCTTCACTACTATAATGATTCAGCAAGTCCAGTGTTGATTCTCCTTCTGAATAGCTATCTCTCTGCTCACTTCTTTTCATGCCCAAGTCACCATCCAAGTCTGCATATGCAAGATTAAAAGTTATTTAAGGAAGTCCTTCTTTATGCTCACACCCCACTCAAGCATTTCTACTGCACATTCTCATAGCAACTTGTGTGTCTTCTGAGTATGTATCACTAATGTTAATTATTTGTAGAATGCCGGTCTTCCTGATAGAGCCTAAGTGCTACCAGGAAAACCCCATCTGTATTGTTCACTCCTCTGTAAACTCCTAGTGTGACACATGACACAGAGTAGAGGTTCAATAAATAGCTGTTGGATGAATGAATCAATGGTACCCACTATACCTTGATGATTTAATGCCCCATCAGACAAAGCTCAGTTTTCTTCTTTGTGTCCTTTATCCTAAATCCTTCCTTCATACACATTTTCTGAATAAATCTACTGTCTCACATGTATCCCAAGAGAAAGTGAGCTCTCTGCTTTCTTTTCTCATTTAACAGCAAAGTGCTGAGTGCCTATGATGTACTACACAAGGTATTAGGGAAGCCACAAAAACGATCGAAACCCCCTTGCCTTCAAGGAGTGTGCAGTCCTCACATAACAACATGCTGGTCGTCGTAATAACTAGATTCCCCTACCTTACCTCTGCTCCATATCACTGAGTTCCCAACACTTGCTGCTGCTGGGGCCTCTAGGTCATATTACCTGCACACTCACCTCCACTAACAGAAAATGCCTGGGTGGTACTATGTGTTAACAGTGAGTATAATCCTGGAACAGACCAGCAGAATCTGGACCTCCAGATGCGTTAGTTTCTTCACTTTCAGAACTTCTTTCCACGTATCTAAAAATCAGGCTAGGTATCTTATCTAAACATAACAGACCTTGGATTCCTGTCCTCAGTCTTCTCCCATTTGTCTGGCTTAACCACTAACCTAGTCCCGACCTTGTTGTAAAGGGAGTGGGGATGAGAGGTGGAGAGGAAATCTGCTTATTTCAAATTTCTAGATACCTGAATTCTAGATAAGTAGATGTCTGCTATAAAGATACATTTGCTAAAATCTAGATAAACAGATGTCTGCTAGAAATAAAATTATATTCTTGACATCTTCACTATAGAATTTCTGTCCACACAGTAAAAATAACCTTTTTTTAAAAATTTTACCTTCTAAAACATAGAAATATACAAAATTCACACCCCAGGACAAAGGAACATTTTTCTAAAATCATTCCCTTATATATTAGTTTTTTTTTTCTCCCCAAATTTGTTTATTTTAATCTTTCAGTGTTACAAGATTGATTGTTCATGCACCACACCCAGTGCTCCATGCAATACGTGCCCTTCTCGATACCCACCACCAGGCTCACCCACCCTCCCCACCCCCTCCCCTCCAAAACCCTCAGTTTGTTGCTCAGAGTCCACAGTCTCTCCTGGTTCATCACCCCCTCCGATTTCCCCCCATTCGCCCTTCCCTTCCTTCTCATGATGTCCTCCATGATTTTCTTTATACTCCACACATAAGTGAGACCATAAGATAATTGCCTCTCTCCGCTTGACTTATTTCACTCTGCATAATCTCTTCTAGTCCTGTCCATGTTGATACAAAAGTTGGATATTCATCCTTTCTGATGGAGGCATAATATTCCATTGTATAGATGTACCACTTCTTCCTTATCCATTCATCTATTGAAGGGCATTTTGTTCTTTCCACAGTTTGGCTATTGTGGCCATTGCAGCTATGAACATTGGGGTACATGTGGCCCTTCTTTGTACTACATCAGGTTCTTTGGGGGTAAACACCAAGTAGTGCACTTGCAGGGTCATAGGGTAGCTGTATATTTAATTTCCCGAGGAATCTCCATACTGTTTTCCAAAGTGACTGCACCAACTTGAATCCCCACCAACAGTGGAGGAGGATTCCCCTTTCTCCACATCCTCTCCAGCATTTGTTGTTTACTGTCTTGTTGATTTTGGCCATTCTAACCAGTGTAAGGTGGTATCTCAGTGTGGTTTTGATTTGAATCTCTCTGATGGCTAAAGATGATGAACATTTTTTCATGTGTCTGTTAGCCATTTGTATGTCTTCTTTGGAGAAGTGTCTGTTCATGCCTTCTGCCCATTTTTGGATGTGATTATCTGTTTTGTGAGTGTTGAGTTTGAGGAGTTCTTTATAGATCTTAG
>JAPYYJ010003946.1:0-10966 GCA_028533885.1 Nasua narica
CTTCTTACTGTAGCCCTTGTAAAAGTCTCTTTAGTATTGAAAATCACTATCCTGTATGTAGTTTTAGATTCTAGTATGTTAACGTATTTGCAGTGGACTGTCAGAGCGCCTTATAATTTCTTGTACCTCCCATGGCTCATTTGTAGTTGGACTGATTGTATAATTAAAAGGTCCTTGTCACTTGGAGTCAGCTGTTTTAAGGCCTAGCCACACCTCTTTAGAGCTTTGCGACCGTATAGGGAATGTAAGTGAAGGATATATAGGAATTCTTTGTGACTATTTTTGCAGTTATTCTGTAAGTCCAAAGTAATTTTAGATAAAACATAGAAAATAAATAGCTTTGTCACATCTCTGAGAGTTAGTGCACTATTTTTGAAAATAAGGAGATCTATACCTAATAATAATAACAAAAGAACATTGAAAACCTAAAACATGAGTGTAGATAATATATCTCATACAACCTTCAGCGTATCATGCTCAATAATTTTCATGCATAGTTAAATGCACAATATGTGTTGAGAATGGCAATATGATCCCGTAAGAAAATCCTTAATCTTGGGGGACCTGGCTAACTAGATTTAAATCTTGATTCTCCCACTGGATAGCCTTGAGCCAATGACTATGTAATGTCATGCCTCAGTTTTTCCAACAATGGTATGAAATCATGGTAAATATTCAATATCTAAAGGCATTGGAGTTATCCCCAGAAAGTTACTGTAAAAACTCAGAGTTAAATTATGTAGTATTTAGTAAACAGTGAGCCATTTCGGTAATCGATAACACCCATTTACTTCTTTGTATATTACGATTCCTCAGTTTTTTGAACCATCACTAGGCACAAAGCAACCTATCTCCCAAAACAACAAAGAAGACTAAATACCACCACCCCCTTTACAATCTAACTTGTGATAAAATATGAAAATATATTGTTTGTTGAAGGGAGCCCTGTATATACCAGTTGAAATAATTTTTTGAAATACATCCCTTTAGGTAGATGCTATATTTAAATATTATTATTTTCAGTGTTAATCAAATATTTGTGGTAAAAGAGATGATTAATTAATCCTGATGAGTTGTTAGGATCAAAGAGAAATCCTCCCATTGCTAGTATCTTGAGGATGGTCAGGAACTTCATGAATGATTTTACCACCACAGCACTCATATTTGAATCATCTTTGGATTAAAAGGTTCTAACCAGTGTCCTTTTTGCATTGCTCTTCTTAATTATACCTATAAATCAAAAACATGTAAAATTAGAGAGCTAAATGTTTTCTAAGAACCATTTAATGATTGTAATAACCCACTCTAGAGGGGGGTATCATCTTTTTGTCAGGGAAACCAAAATTACAGAAAGACCCCTGCTCTTAAATTTGTGCTTTGTATGAAGGGATTGTATGTTACAGATGTCTGGAGAAATAGTAACATAAAGTCCTTTTTGTAGTATTTTAAAAGAAGATAGAGTAATTTGCCTAAAATAAATTAATAATAAGAAAGTACTTAATGGGCACAAAAGTAGATGAATACGGGACTTCAGAAAAAGAGATAGAGCTGATGTTACATATTGACTAGTGATTGCTTTCCTGTACTTAAACAATTTGTACCATGCAAATATCGACCTCTATCAAACAACTGACTACAGTATTTTCATGCAGATGTTCTTGTAATTACTTTGTAACAAGTAAATCTTTTCAAGGCAAATATGTTAAAATGAAGTGTTATTCTTCAAATAAAAACTCTAAGATCACTCTCTTCTTGCTTTAAATAATTTATTCTGAAGATTCCAGGATTATATGTAGGGTAGGATAGTGATTTCAGACTGGCTTACAATCAGCTGTTTCTTAAATATTGCACAGAAGCAAATGGCTCTGACTGGAATGAAGATGCAGGAGTTTCTGGGTGCCAGATGTTCCTTCCAATGGCTCAGTTCTTACTCTCTTTTTCTGGGGCCCTGACTTGTCTCCATGGCGTCCTAAGCCTCTGAGGAGTGCATTTTGAGAACTGTGGACATATGTAAGAATTTGTAATTCATAGGCCATATGCTATTCTTTTGGCTGTTGGGGGACTCTACCCTTGTATCCTGTTAGATCACATACGCTACCAGCAGCACTGTAGTTGTTCAACAGCAATATGTTTAGTACAAGTGATTTTTAGTCGACATGTTTGTCTGATCAGCATTGATAATTGGCTATGTGATATGGGCTTAGACACTTTCTTTTTATGTATATAATGAGAGAGAATTGGGTTAGGTCAAATCAGAAGCTCCTTCTAAGCATTTGCTATTCTGTCATTCAATGGAGAGTCTAGAACTTTCCTTTTATGAGGTAGAAAACAAGTCTTAGCCATAGTTCATAACTCTGCAGGATATGAACTCGGAATGGCAAGAGAAAATTAGTCAGAATAAAACAATTAGAAAACACCTATTAACAACATATTAATAAGTTGTTTTAGACTTTAACAGCCAAAATTTTGAAGAGATAAATGTATATAGAAAGGATTTGTTTTAAAATCCTTAGACTAAAAAAAGTCTCTGAGCTTTTTCTTCTAAGTTAGGTACACTAGCAAAGTTAGATGCATTTCCTATTAAGAACTAGAAATCAATCCTATTGCTCTATTATGATCTTAAATATGGTCTTTTAAGCAAGTGTAGAAAGATGTTATTTTTCTTCTCATGCTATTTTTAAATAAATATTAATAATATGACATTTTTACCTTAGTGCCTCCTGTGAAATCTGTATTTTTAGAAATTTAATGAGCCACACTATGACTTTAACAGTTCATATAAATTCAGTTGACTTGAACATTAAGATTAAACTGACAAACTTTTCCTGATTTTTTATGAGTACAAATTAATGTTTTCTTAGGTCCATTTTTCAAATGAATTTTTAATATAACTTTAAGATAACAAATATATTTTGGCATAATAAAGAGTTTAGTAATTATTTTTATGTAAGTCATTAAGGCTTATTTTTCCTTTTGTAATAATAAACCAAACCATTATAAAATTGTAGAGAATTTTGTACTTATTTGATATTTGACTATAATATCTGAATTGGTTTTGCTTTGCTCACAAAGGTAAAGAGAAATCCAAATTTACTCATAATAAAAGTATTAGAGAAACTGTCAATAAATTTACTGTTATAATTGAATCATATGATATCTAAATTGTTGATAATATGATCTGCTCGTTAAACAATAGTGTCTGGAGAAAATGATGGATTAATTGACTGATGGCTAAAGTTTCCCTCAAATATAATGGTTTACCCAGTTTGATTTGATTTGTGTAAAATAACTTTCTCTAATAAACAATTTGCTCAGAGGCAATAGAAGAAATGAATGGTTATCAAACCAAACTTAATTAGTCTACCCTAGATTGATATTACTTGGGGAGTCTTCGTTTTAATTGTGGAGGGCTGGATACAAAGAGTTTGGTTCATTATTTTTTCCTGTATAAACACTATTGTGTAACTACCTATGGAATAATAACATGTGAATTCATTTTAATAAATGCTTGTAAAGTGAATTAGCTAATTATGCCAGGCTAAAAATGATTCCTTTAATTATTTTGGATATTTAACTGGTACTTCAATTTTATTATTGTTAGTCTGTAAATGTGATTTGTATTAGCTCTGCCAAACTAATTATAATGTATAACTTAACAAACAATTTCAACAGTTTTGTAATGCTTATAATGTTCTCTCGTGTAAGAGAAAACCTTATTTCTAGTTGCATGAAGATAAAGGTTTAACACAAATTCAGAGCAAAAGAATGGAAATTTATGTGTAGACAGAGAATAAAAACCCCTCAATATCCAGGGTGGTGACTACCATAATTGTATGTTTGAGAAAAATGAATGGATTGCATTCAGAAGATAAAACCAGTTACTTACTAGTTTATCTTAAGATGGTATTCAGTTGGCACTTGAAGACAAGGCATACCATAAGAGATTTGATTAGTTCTTATTTTATGAGCTAAAAGCATTTTCTCTTTGCCCTTAGTATAGATAGAAGTCAGTCTACATTCTGAAACAGGAAGATTTATATTCATAATTCATTGTGGATGTCAGAAACAATATGCTTCTTAATCATTTTCACTTAGTAGATTAATTTTAATTGTTTTTGAATCAGAAATGAATGAGAACAAAGGATTTAATAGTAAAAAATATAGTGTTCTAATTTAGTCTGTGGGAAAAAAACAAAATAACCTCCATGAGAGTATGCAATCTAAAACATTCTTTTTAAAATTAATACACAATAAAATTCACTTTTTAATTTTTGATGAGTATAAAGTACTATGAGTTTTAACCCAAGTATAGATTCATGTAACCACTACCACAATCAGGATAGGGGATAGTTGTATCACCAAATAAAACAAAATTTCCCTTATGCTACCACACTCTTCCCCCATCCCTCACCCCTAGCAACCACTGATCTGTTCCCACTCACTATAGTTTTCCTTTTTTCCAGAATGTTATATAAATGGAGTCATATAGTATTTGACCTTTTGAAATTGGCTTCTTTTACTTAACATAACGCCTTTAAAATCCATCTTTTTGTAATATCAGTAATTTTTTTACTGTCTGCCCTTCCCCAAATTAAATATAGTAACACCAGTTTTGTTTTGTCCAGTTAATAATATAATTGATCTTCCCATAGGGAAACTTAGTTTCTCCATCAGCATATCCTCATAATAACTAAAACTTGATCTTTGCTCTTTTTCACACATACAGTTCTGCCTCTTTAACATCTGCATTCTAATTTTATGGCTGTACCATACATTGTTTGACCTGTCTTCACCATAGATATGTAGAATTTTTTAAAAAAAATATTGCACTTAATGCTACAGTAATTATTTTGGCCATTTCTGCACATATATCTTCCAATAACTCCTAGGAATTAAATTGTTGGGTAAAAAAAATGAACACAAAAAACTTGTATGGGTTGCAATTTGCCTTTCAAAATGTTGAACCAATTTGTACAGTCTTACTTTACCATCATTATCCTTCTTTGTATTCTTTGCAAGTCTAGTAATTGAAATTATCTTACTTTTATTTTAAGTTGTATTTCATTAAACATTAGTGCAGTTGAACTCAATATTAAGGTGTCAGTTGTCTCCAATTTGATGTATATACTTTATAGATTTAGATACAAGTCCTTTGTTAGATATATGATTAACAAACATTTTCTTTCATTATATAGCTTGTCTTTTCATTTTCTTAACAGTGTCCCTTAAAGAGCTTTTAGTTTTTAGTTTTAGCTTTTAGTTTTTAATTGTGATGAAATCTAATGCCAATTTTTTGTTAATGGAGCATGCTTTTGGTATCATTCAGAGTTAAATGAGCAATGTATGAGAACTGTTTGCCTAATTCCAGGACACAAAGATGGTCTTTCAAAAGTTGTAGGTTTCATGTATGTCTTCGATAGATCTTTTCTTTTATCCTTTTGCTTCAACCTATCTTTAAATACAAATGTGTCTTTACATTTAATGTGGGTTTCTGCTAGAAAGCATATCATTTGGTCTTATATTTTTATCCATTCTCACAGTCTCTGTCTTTTAATAGGTATATTTAAACCATTTACATTTAGTTATTGTTGATATTTGGATTTACATCTTCCCTCTTCTTGCTTTCTATTTGTTCCCTCTTTTCATTTCTGTTTCTTTCCTGCCTCCTTTTAGATTATTTAAATATTTATAGTATTCCATTTTATTTATCTGTTTTTTACCATTTTTCTTCAAATGTTCCCCCCCATGGTTGCTGTAGGAATTATAAAATACACACTTAACTTGTAACAGTTTATTAGCATTAATATTGTATCATTTAAAGTGGAACATAGGTCCCTTTGTCTTCCACTCCCTATGTTGTATTATAATGTATTTTATCAATACATAATGTATTATATCAACTTACATTAAAAACCCCTCAGATAATGTTAGAACTTCTGCTTTGAACTGTACATATTTTGTAGAAATTAAGAGGAAAATGACATTCTATTACATTTATCTAGATAGATACTCCTCCTGTTTCTCTTTGTTCATTCCTGATATTCCAAGTTTTTCTCTCATATCATTTCCCTGCTGTCCTAAGCCTTCATTTAGCATTTCTTAGAGTAGATCTACTGACAATGAATTCTCTTAGTTTTCAGAAAAGTCTGGTAATGTCTTTATTTAACCTTTATTCATGAAGGAATTTTTTTCTCTGAATATAGAATTATGGGTTGAAAATTCTAACAGTTCTTTCATCACTTTAAAAGTGTTGTCCAAAAAAAAAAAAAAAGTGTTGTCCAGCTTTCATCTGATTGCATGGTTTCCACAGTCATGTGAATTCTTTTTTTTTTTTTTTTTTTAGATTTTGTTTATTTATTTGACAGAGAGAGAGAGATCACAAGTAGGCAGAGAGGCAGGCAGAGAGAGAGGAGGAAGCAGGCTCCCCGCTGAGCAGAGAGCCCGATGCAGGGCTCGATCCCAGGACCTTGAAATCATGACCTGAGCTGAAGGCAGAGGCTTTAACCAACTGAGCCACCCAGGAACCCCATTTTTTAAAAATTTTATTTATTTATTTGACAGAGATCACAAGTAGGCAGAGAGGCAGACAGAGAGAGAGAGGGAAAGCAGGCTCCCTGCTGAGCAGAGAGCCCAATGCAGGGCTTGATCTCAGGACCCTGAGATCATGACCTGAGCTGAAGGCAGAGGCTTTAACCCACTGAGCCACCCAGGCGCCCCTCACAGTCATTTGAATTCTTATTTCCCACTATGTTATGGGCTCTTTTTCTCCAGCTGCTTTCAGGATTTTTTTTTCCCTTTTTTGCCTTCAGTTTTCATCAGTTTGGTTATAGTTGTATGGGCATGAATTTCTTCATGTTTATTCTTCATGAATCTGTAGTTCCATGTTTTTTACCAAATTTAAGAAGTTATCAGTAATTATTTCTTTTCTTTCTTTTTTCATTGAGGTAAAAATACATGACACACAATTAAGTATTTTAAAGTGTACCATTCAGTGGCATTTAGTACTTTCACAGTGTTGTTCATACACCACTTCCCTGTAGTACCAAATATTTTTATCACCTCTAAAAAATACTTTGTACCCATTAATCGGTCATCTTCATTCTCCTTTCTCCCATCCATTGGGGGATAACACTCGTTTGCTTTCTATCTCTGGCCTTGACTATTACGGTTATTTAATATGAAAAGAATCATGCAGTATGTGACCTTTTGTGGCTGGTGTCTTTCACTCATGTAATGTTTTGTTTTTGTACCTTCAAGTTTTTATTTAAATTCCAGTTAACATATAGTGTAATACTAGTTTCAGGTGTAGAATTTAGTGACTCAACATTTACATAAAGCACCCAGTACTCATCACAAGTGCCCTCCTTAATACCCATCACCCATCTAGGCCATCCCTCACCCACCTCCCTCCATCAACCCTTAGTTTATTCTCTATCATTACGAGTCTTTTATGGTTTATCTCTTTCTCTTTTCTTCCCCCTATTTTCATCTGTTTTGTTTCTTAAATTCTGCCTATGAATGAAATCATGGTACTTCTCTCTCTCTGACTGACTTATTTCTCTTAGTATAATGCTTTCTTTTTTTTTCTTTTTCTTTCTTTATTTATTTGACAGAGAGAGAGTGAGAGAGGGAGAGAGAGATCGCAAGTAGGCAGAGATGCAGGCAGAGAGAGAGGAGGAAACAGGCTCCCTGCTGAGCAGAGAGCCCAATGCAGGGCTCGATCCCAGGACCCTGAGATGAGCCGAAGGCAGAGGCTTTAACCCACTGAGCTACCCAGACACGCCAGTATAATACTTTCAAGGCTCATCCAAGTTGTAGAATGGATCAGTACTTCATTCTTTTATGGCTGAATAATATTTCATTTTATGGCTATACCATGGTTTGTTTATCTCTTCATCAGTTGGTGGGTATTTGGGTTGTTTCGAACTTTTAGCTATTATGAATAATACTGCTATAAACGTTCTCGTACAAGTTTCTGTGTGGACATACATTTTTATTTCTCTTTGGTACATATATAAGAGTGAATTTGTGAAGTCATATGGTAATTCTATGTTTAACTTTTTGAGTTACCATTAAACTGCTTTCCACAATGGCTGCACCACTGTACATTCCTACCAACAATGTACAAGGGTTTCTATTTCTCCATATTCTCATTAACACTTTTTATTTTCTGGTTGTTTGTGTGTGTGTATAATTATATATAAATATGTAACTACATATATAGTGTGTGTGAAGTGATAACTCATTCTGGTTTTGATTTGTATTTTCTCAATGGCAAATGATGTGGAACATATTTTCATGTGCTTTCTGTCTATTCAAGTCTTATACCCATTTTTTAAGTTGGGCTGTTTGTCCTTGTTGAGTTGTAAGGATTCTTTATATAGTCTTGATATTAAACCCTTATCAGATATATGATTTGCAGAGCACCTGGGCAGCTCAGTTGGTTAAGTGTCTGCCTTCCACTCAGGTCATGATCCCAGGGTCCTGGAATTGAGCCCTGCATCAGTCTCTCTGCTCAGAGAGGACCCTCCTTCTCCCTTTCCTTCTGCCTTCTGCTCCCCCTGCTTATGCACACTCTTTCTCTGTCAAATAAATAAATAAAATCTTTTTTTAAAAAAGATATGATTTGCAAATATTTTCTCCCTTTCTACAGGTTGTCTTTTCACTTTCTTAATGATGTCCTTGAAGCACAAAGTTCTTAATTTTGTTATTGTCTGATTTATCTATTTTTTCTTTTGTTGCTCGTGCTTTTGTGTGAAAGCTAATAATACATCGCTAAATCTGAGGTCATAAATATTTACTCCTATGTTTTCTTATAATTTTATAGTTTTAGCTCTTATATTTAGCCGGTTGATCTATTTTGACTTAATTTTTATCTGTGGTGTAAGATAAGGGGTCCACCTTCATTCTTTTGCATGTGATTTGCATGTATCTTAGTACCTTTTGTTAAAAATATTGTTCTTTTTTCCTTGAATGGTTTTATCACCCTTACCAAAAATCAGCTCTCCATAGATACTTGAGTTTATTTCTGACTCTCAATTTTAATTCCTTCGTCTGTGCTATCATCTGATCATTTGTGTCCCCCCAGAATTACTAATCCTAATTCCAAACAGTGGTCATATTAGTAGGTGGGGCCTTTGGAAAGTATTTAAGGGCCTGCAAAGTACTTAAGTTATGATGGTAGAGCCATCATGAATGAAATTAGTGCCTTATAAAAGACACTGCAGTGAGATCTCTAACCCCTTCTGCCATATGAAGATACAACAAGAAGTCTGCATTCTGAAAGAGAGCTCTCACCCATCCATGCTGGCACCCTAATCTTGGACTCCCAGTCTCCAGAAATTTGAGAAATTCCTCCAGAACTTTGATAAATTATTCCATTGTTTTAAGTTACCTTGTCTGTAGCATTTTTTTATAGAAGCCTGATGGACTAAGGCTATATTGCTACCCTTATGCCAGTACTACACTGTTTTGATTACTATAATTTTGTAATAAGTTTTAGAATCAGGAAGTGTGACTCCTCCAACTTTGTTCTTCAATATTGTTTTGACTATTCAGAACCCTTTATAATCCCATATGAATTTGAATATCATCTTTTCCACTTCTGAAAAAAAAAGGCAGTTGGATTTTGTTAGAGATTTGAATCTGTAGATCATTTTTGGAGTACTTCCATCTTAATATTAAGTCATTAAATCTTCTGATCCATTAGCCTGAAATTCTTTCCATTTATTTGTTTGTTTGTTTTTTGAATTCTTTCCATTTAATTAGGTCTTAAATTTCTTTCAACATTGGGTTGTAATCTTCAGTGTACGAATATATCATCTCTGGTTGAATTGATTCCTAGCTATTTTATTTTTGGGGATATTATTATAAATGGAATTGTTTTCCTTCTTTTCTTGAATTGTTCATTGCTGCTGTGTAGAAACTTAACCGATTTTGTGTGTTGATTTTTCTATCCTGCAACTTTGCTGAATTTGTTTATTGGCTTTAGTTGATTTTCTGTGGACTTTTGAAGATTTTCTGTATATAGAATTGTGTCATCTCTAAGTAGGTATAATTTTATTTTTTTCTTTGCAGTTTGGATAACTTTTATTTCTTTTTCTTACCTAATTGCTCTAAGGGGACTTACAGGACAGGGTTGAATAGCAGTAGTGAAATAGTCATCCTTGTTTTGTTCCTGATCTTAGGGAGAATGCTTTCAGTCTTTCACTACTGAGTATGGTATTGTTTTCTGCTGCGATTCCATCAGTGTTTGCTTCAAATATTTTAGAGCTGTTATTTGTGTATATATGTTTATAATTTTTATATTTCCTTGTTGATTTTACTCTCCAATCAATATATAATATTTTTCTTTGTCTCTTATAACAACTTTTTATTTAAAATCTATTTTGTCTGATATAAATATAGCTATCTTTTAGTTACGGTTTGTATGGAATATCTTTTTCCATCCTTTCACCTCTAGCCTGTTTGCGTCTTTGGATCTAAAGTGAATCTTCTATAACCAGCATGTGTTGGGATTTTTTTTCCCCAAATATGTTTATTTTATCTTTTCAGTGTTATAAGATTAATTGTTCATGCACCACACCCAATGCTCCATGCAATGCATGTCCTCCTCAATACCCACCACCAGGCTCGCCCAACCCCTCACCCCCTCCCCTCAAAAACCCTCAGTTTGTTGCTCAGAGTCCACAGTCTCTCATGGTTCATCGCCCCCTCCGATTTCCCCCCATTCACCCATCCCTTCCTTTTCACAATGCCCTCCATGATTTTCCTTATGCTCCACATGTAAGTGAGACCATAAAATAATTAACTCTCTCTACTTGACTTATTTCACTCCGCATAATCTCTTCTAGTCCCGTCCATGTTGATACAAAAGTTGGATATTCATCCTTTCTGATGGAGGCATAATATTCCATTGTATAGATGTACCACATCTTCCTTATCCATTCATCTTTTGAAGGGCATT
>JAPYYJ010003947.1:0-10963 GCA_028533885.1 Nasua narica
ATGCCGTCAGATTGGGGAAGACTCTGGATGCCATGGGAGGAGGGACGTGCTTGGGAACCTGAGCACGAGGGTGACATGATCAGAACTGGCTAATCTGGGGCAAATCACGGAGCAGAGAGATGGACTATTAAAGAAAGCCGGAAAACTGTTGCAACCGAACAGCTAGGAGCGGGCGCAGGCATGTTGGCTGTGCCACATGTCCCCCAAGGCTGAACTGTGGACTGTGGAAGAAACTGCATGCCAACAGCTCAGAATTTCACGTTGGCTCTACATGGGCCACTTGGCGCTGAGCTTCAGGGCGTGGAAGCCGGGGGGCGGGGGGACGAGCACATTATCCATCACTGGTTTGAGCTGACACAGGGTCAGCGGACACTGAGGGGGGCACATATTGCCACTCTTTGCAGAGACCCACACGGCCCTGACATCAACGGCATGGACAGAGGGAACGCGAAACTCACCATGTCTCCAGATCCGTTCTTAACCGTGACCCATGTATGGCTGTCATTGCTCACCATGACCTTGTAGGAGGTCACCCAGTCACTCCTAAAAGAAAATAAAACATCAGCGGAACTACATATTTCAAAATATGCACCTCTGGGGAGGCTGGGTGGGGCAGTCAGTTGAGGATCTGACTCTTGGTTTTGGTTCACATCAGGATCTTGGGGTCGTGGGATCGAGCTGCACTGGAATCTGCTTAAGACTCTCTCTTCCCCACCCATCCTCCCCCCAGCCCCTCTCTCTCGCTCAAATAAATAGATAAATCTTTACCATGTTCCCCTCTTCTACGCAGAGGTACAGCAGTAAGGAAAATGCAGTGGATCCCTGAACGACACCGGTTTGAACTACACCAGTCCACGCGTATGTGTATTTTTTTTTTTTATATATAAAGACAGGCCAGTACTATAAATGTATTTTTCTCTCCTTAAGATTTTCTCACATTTTCTTTTCTCTAGCTTATCTCATCGTAAGAATACGGTATAGAATACACGTACACAATGTGTATTCATGGGCCATAGTGTTAACAGTATGTTAACCTCCTCTGGTCAACAGGAAGCTACTGGTAAGCGTTTTTGGAGGGTCAACGCCCCTGACCCCCGCGCTGTTCAAGGGTCAACGGTCGGCCCCAGCAGTGGACAACACTGGGTCACAGCCTGGCCCGACTGCTCAGCCTCCCTGTGGCCTCAGCCACCTGACTGACCCCACCGTTGACCAGTAAGATGAGGACCCTGAAAGCACCGAGCTTAACGTGAGCCCTTGATGGTTCAATACCCCTTAAACACCTTGGACGGTGCGTGGTCCCAAGTAAGCCCCGAATGCTGGTCACACACAAAGATCCACAAACACTGGCCTGTTTCTTTCCACAGGGCATCTACCTCACACGCGGCAGTGGAGTTCCACGCGGAAAAGTAACCTCAGGAAGAACTGCAAGTTGGTCTAGAAATTTCATTGGGAAAAGGATTTGGGAACATAACAAACTCGATGCCACCAACCACAAAAATAACAGCTTGACTGTCTGAGAGACACTGGGCTTCTCCTCGGCTGTCATAGCCAGGCAGACAACCCCCCCCACACCCCCAGCGAGAAGCCGGTGCTCGCTGGGCCCGACGCCAGACCCGCCATCACGTCCCTGCTGCACAGAAATCAGGGAGGTGACACGAGCCGTGAGTGGACTTCCCGGAGTGGGGGTCAGTCTGCCAGGCCACACCCAAAAACCACCCTCATGGGGAAAACACATTTTTGTCCCTCAGCCTCCGCTGTTTATAACATTAACTGGTAACCAATATAGAAGATCCTCTCAAAGCTTTTTTTTTTTTTAATTTTTAATATACCGGAACGAAACACCAATTCAGCAATCCTTTAGAACACTCTGCCAGCTGAAGCACTTGGAGTCCTCTTCCTACTGTGACATCTCCTTCGATTCTGGATCCACAAATATCCCAATACGGTTCTGAGTTTCTGAATCGGCACGGCTTACCAAAGTTCGTTTAGGACGGTGAGCTGCTTCTCTTCATTCTGGTTCATCTGACTTGTGAAAATTATTCCCAGGTGCCTTTATAGGTGCTTGGAAACAAACCCTCTCCTCGAGGCTTCTCTCTTCTCTCTCTCCTCCCTACCAGCGCCGTCTGAAAACCTGCCAGCTGCTGCTGCGAGCCATCGAGCAGGGCGCTCCCCGGAGCTCGGACGCTGAGCCCACGTCTGCAGACCGGGACGCAGCGAGTGCGCCTTGTGAAAGGCACCCACGCACAGCACATGTCCTCTGCATGGGAAATACCCTCGCCCCAAATACTAACCTGTGTCCCACACTCAAATGAGCTCTAAAGACCTTGCAACTGCAGTTCCTTTGGCAGTCTGTCTATCTCTAGCAACATCTCAAATGTACCCCACCCCAACCGATGGGTGCATGGCTCCTTCTCTGCACCCCGACCGGGGCCAGGCCGAGCTCCTCCTCAGAAAAGGTACAGGCATCCCCCCAGGGGAACAAAACCCCAGGGTCCTCCGTGGCACCCCACTTTCTCTGCACACCCCCCGTGCCTCCATTGAGACTATCACCAAATTTTGTCAATGTCACCTCCCACTGATTTCTGGAATCTACCCAACTCTCTCCATTTTCACAGCCTATTCCCTCTGGCCAGCACTGCTGCGGGTCCCTCTAATTGGTCTCCCAGCATTTAAGCTGCTTCCCAATCTATCCTGCAGTTAGAGACTGATTTTTCTAAGGAAGGATTATCATGTCACCACCTGCCTAAAATAACACTCTTCTCTGGTAGTAAGACCAAAATCCTTACACCTTTTGTTTTTTGGGCTCTTTCTTTCAATTCCTGATAAGGATTATACTCTCTGGCCTCAGGGCCTTTGTACATACTGTTTTCATCTTCCTCCTCTCCCTTACTGTCTACCTGTCAATCATTCAGCCCTCAAACCTTATCAGGTAAGGCAGGCCTAATCCTCCAATCTGTCCAATTTCTTGTCTTATATGTTCCTTTCTTTCACAGTTTAATTCCACTTATAATTTTATACCCCTTTCTAGAATTATCTGATAGCGTCTTTATCTCCTACTGGAGTATAAGCATCTCATAGATGGAGGAAGAAGAGATCATGGTACTTTGGAGGATGCAAAAGGAAGCTGGTGTTCCCGGAGGGCAGAACGAGGGATGAGGCCGGACAAAGGGGGCTGAGTGAACTTTGCAGACCATTTGATGGGGTTGGAAGTTCCTCTGCCAAGCAATAGGGGGCTGGCCCCCTTGTCGTCCACCAAGCATGGTCAAAAGTACCGCAAGACCAGTTAGAAAGTCTCCTCCACTTTCAAAATTTCTACCTTAACAGAACATTTGGAAACCAGAGATGGTCTTAGTGTCTCCCATTTACAGTATGAATCTCACTCTCCTTCCTACCACCTTTCTATCACTCCTGCTGAAATGAAAGTGAGGGCAGAGGTCCCCAGGCCATAGGCTTATGGATAAGCAGCCTTTGTTCATTTTGACTCAGGCTTAGTTTTGTCTTTGACAATTCATACTGCTGCCCATATTATGATTTTTTTATCCTCTCTCTCTCTTTTTAAAGAGATTTTATTTATTTATTTGACAGAGAAAGAGTGACAACCAGAGAGGCAACACAAGCAGGGGGAGTGGGAAAGGGAGAAGCAGGCTTCCCGCAGAGCAGGGAGCCCGATACGGGACTCAATCCCAGGACCCTGGGACCATGAACTGAGCCAAAGGCAGACACTTAATGACTGAGCCACCCAAGCGCCCCGATTTGTTTCATTCTCATTGCGGTCACAAGAGGGTTCACTGTACATTCATTTTTCCATATTCATTGTTTCAGAGTTCTAAGATGACATCCTTATATGTTCATTTTCCATACTTGTCTCAGAGTTCTAAGAAAACATCAAGATATACTCATTTTTCACTTATTGTCTTTGGGTTGTAATATAGTTGCTGCAGCCCCATTATCATGCCCATGTTCAGAAATCACTGGATAAAGTCTTTTGGTTTCTACCAAACTACCTTCTAATGATACAACAGGACAATGTGCAACTTTGGACCCACTGCAGAAGCACCAAGTGGATGCTACAGCATGTGCCCTGGGGCCCCTCATTGCAAGGGGCTTGACTACACTCTACCATAGGTTGTTTTTTTTTTTCTTACAGATTTTTTTTCAGATTAAGGAAGTTATTATTTATTCCTAGTTTAAAAGGAGTTTTTTCTTCAAACACAAATGACTATAGAATTTTCTCAGATGCCTTTTCTGCATGTATCAAAGTGTTCACGTGATTTTTCTCTTTGGTCCTGTTTATGCCGTGAATTACAGTGTTTAGTTACAATCGTGGCTAAACCACCTTTCTATTCCTGGAATAAATCCTATTTGGAGGTGAGACATGATCCTTCTTATACACTGCTGGACTCAATTTAGTGACAGGTTGCTTAGCATTTTTTATATCTATGCTCATGAAAAAACGTTTCCATAATTTTGCTTTTTGTAATGTCTTCATCAGATTTTGATATCAAGGTTATGCAACCTCATAGTTGGGAAATGCCTCCCTGTTTCCATTCTCTGTATTTTATTTTTTTAAGTGCCATTTATTTCTTAAATGTTTGGAAGAATTCAATCAAACTTTTTGAAATTAAGGTTTTGAGGGGGACAGTATTTGATAATGAACTGATAGTTTTAGTAGATATTAGACTACTCTGATCTTCTATTTCTTCTTCTGTCAGTTTTAGTAACTTGTGCTTTTTAAAGAATTATCGCATTTCAGCTATTTTCAATGTTACTGGCATAAACCTGTTCTTAGTATTACTTTATCTTGCTAATATCTGTAATATTTTTAGTGATGCTCCCTTTTACAATTTTGATGTTGACAGTTGATTTTTTTTCTCTTTCCTAATCAACCAGGAGTTTATTAATTTTATTAATCTTTTCAAAGAATCAGCTTTTGGGTTTGTTTATCCTCCTATTATTTGTTTCCTATAGGAACCATATAACGCCATATGTATCTCCTGTTAGGAACCATATGACCCATATGAATCTATCATTTTTTACAAATCAAAATGGTTGACTACTAGCAATTTCCTAAGGCATAAACTAGTATTTTATTAATTTCTACTCTTTACTGTTTTCTTCTTGGTACATTCTTTAGGTTTGATTTGCTGTTCACTTTGTATAGTTCCTTGAGACCATTAATTTTCCATCTTAAATCCTATATATGCATTTAAGGTTAAAGTTCTTTCTGGCCACTGCTTTAGCTACATGCCATAATTTTTGTATGTCATATCTTCAGTATCATTTACTTCAAAATGTTAATTCCAGTTGTGATTTCTCCCTTAACCATGGACTATTTAGGAGTATAAATTTATTTCCAGGTATGGGGGCTTTTCCAGTTATCTTTGAATTACTGATTTCTAGTTTAACTCCATCATGAACAGAGAATAAACTTTGAATCGTGTCAATCCTTTGACATTTGCTGAGACATCCTTATGGCTCAGCATATGGTCAATTTGGACTAATGTCCCATGTGCACTCGAAACCAATGTCAGTTCTGTAATTACGGTGTGCAGTGTTCCACATAGAAAATTTTGATCAGAGGTACTAATTGTGTTATTCACATCTTCTGTACACTTAATGAGTCTGTGTCTGCTTATTCTATTGGTTATGGAAAGAGGTGTGTAAAAGAATATCAATCTATGAATTTATCTTTTCTCCTTCTAGTTCTCTAAACCTTTGCCATAAATATACAAAAAATGAAGCTATGCTATTGAGTGCATACAGATTTAAGACTGTCATATAATACTAGTAGACTGACTCTTTCATGATAAAAACAATTTCCCTTTTTTATTTCTATCAATGTTTCTTGCCTTAAGGTCAACTTTGTCTGATATTAGGATAGCTAACATATTTTATTTTGGTTAGGATATATGTATTTCTTTCCATTCTTTTACATTTAACCTTCTGTCTCCTTAAATTTAAACTATATCTCCTGTAAACAGCATGTAGTTCAGTTTTATGAGGTTTCTTCTTTAAGTACAGGGTGATCATATTATTCTTCTCCTGGAGATTGTAGTTCATTTAAAGGTAGTGTTATATTTGGATTTATATCTACCATCTTACTATTTGTTTTCTATTTGACCCATCTGTTACATTTACCTCTCTTTTTTTTTGCATTTTTATTTGATAATCAAATATCCTTATTATTTTCTCCTTATTAACTCGCTAGTTATACACTCACATTATTCTTTTCATAATTACCTTCAATATTTCCGTATGTATCCCTAAATTACTAGTCTTACTCAAATTATAATTCTACTACTTCCATGATGATACTAGGACCATCCAAAACTTTAAGTCCATTTATCTATCTTTTGCATTATTTTGGAACTCAATTTTAACTTTTAATTATATTTTAATGTTAATATTTATATTAAGTATATTTATAGTTAATATTTAATTCATTTTTATTCTATATATATTTTTAAAATTCTGTAACAAATTACTATTGTTTCCAGGGCACCTGGGTGGCTCAGTCAGTTAAGCATCTGCCTTCGGCTCAGGTCATGATTCCAGGGTTCTGGGATCAAGCACCTCGTTGGGCTCTCTGGTTGGCAGGGAGCCTGCTTCTCCCTCTCCACCCCACCCCCTGCTTGTGCTCTCTCGCTATCTGTCTCTCTTTCTCAAATAAATAAATAAAGTCTTTAAAACTACTATTGTTTTGTATAGTCTACTTATGTACCATTTCTGGTATTCTTTCTTTTAAGATTTTATTTATTTGAGAGAGAGAGACAGAGAGAGAGAGTGGGGGGTGGTGGAGGAAGAGGGAGGCAGAATCTGAAGCAGAATCCATGCTGAGCACGGAGCCCAGTACGGGGCTCTATCTCACAACCCTGAGACCATGTCCTCAGCCGAAACCAACAGTCTGAAGTTTAACTGACTGAGCCACCCGGGCACCCCACCCTTTCTGGTATTCTTCATTTATTTTTGCATTTCCCTATTTCTTTTTTTTTTTTTTTGCATTTCCCTATTTCCCTCTAGATCATTTTCTTTCTGCTTGAAGAACTCCCTTAGATATTTATTTTAAATCAGGTATTCTGGCAATAAATGTCTTCAGTCCTTACTGTCTGAACATGGCTTTATTTCATCTTCATTTCTGAAAGATATTCTTGCTGGTGATTCTAGGTGGACTTTTATTTCCTTTCAGTACTTTAAACATTTGATTAGACAGGCTTCTGAGGCATTGTTTTATTTACACACAACTTGAAGCTACTGTCATGGCACTTGGTAAATGTATGATAAGAGTACGAGCAGAGACATGAGTGCTATGCATTTTAGCTCAAATCCAGGTTTGTCATTTCCTAGCTCTATAAACTTGATAAAGTGCCAAACCTTCTGAAAATAATAAGGATACCTACAAGGAGGTTACATGTTAATTTACAGATTGAGAGACGTATTAGGATAGTGGTTAAAACCCGAGACTTTGAGGGCAAGAAGCCCAAAGTAAAATCCTAGCTTTTCCACTTTCTAGCTGTGACGTGGATGACAGTTGCGTGACCCCTGAGCTGCAGTGGGGGGACACCATGGTCCCCACCTTATGTCTGTGTACAGTGAACGCAGACTAAAGGACGTAACGCATGTACGGTCTGAGCAGAGCGCCTGGAACACAGTAATTGATCCATACACCTAAGCTCTTAAGAAGAATGACACTGTCATTGCGAAGACAACGTCAAATGCAATATGAACTGTAAGTTCGAGATTTCCTCCAGACACTTCCAGGAAGTGACCGAGCCTCCAGCTTAACCCTTTGTACCCCAATCAGTAATGGGAACCATCTGACCCAGCCGTAAGGAAATTAAGAATTAATTAAATCTTAACTAAAATTAAGAAGGTTGATGATCCAGGATGACACAAGACGTATTCGCACCAATCAGTACTGCTGTAGGAGGACTGAATTTTGCCCGAAAGTTCTATCCATGCGAAAACATGGTGGAATGTGTCAGGTCCTGCTCCTCGCCCTGCAGCTACTGTAGGAGACAGAGCGCTCCAGCCTCGGAAAAAAACAAGCGTAAATTATACGTGATCTCTTTACTCAGGGGCTATAGAAGGTTAATGAGGAAGACAGGGGGGTAAGCTCAAATCTGTAGAGACAATGAGGAAGCCTTACGATGAGCCAGTGTTGGGGGTAGAGCAGAAGGGTGTGTAGCTCAGAGGAGTGAGGGGTGGGGGGCAGGCTAGTGAGAGCTCCAGCCTCCCTAATTAACACAAAAGCTGTGGATTTTATTCTTTTGTTACAACCCCATCCATTGTTATTACAGAACCTGGCTTCTGAAGCTCTTGGAGCTATAATAGCTGAGTTTCCTGGCCTATTAATCCTTGGGGAGGGTTTGAAATTCACAGCACTTTGTGGCTTTTTTTCCACTTGCCTCAGAGAGATTTTTCCACCTCACAAAACCACCTTGACATTTAATTCTCTGTGACTGGAGATTTCAACCCAAAGCAATGCAGCCCAAGTAAAGAAGCATTTGTGTCAAAGACTACCTGACTGCAGAAAGAGGGAGGGGACTCTCCTCTGGGCTCCAGGCAGCATCGGCACTTAAATCAATCAATCAATCAATATCAAAACCAAACAAAAAGCAAAAATCCTAATCTTGTATGAGATTACCACACTCCTTACCAATTCAGCCCACCTTCAGATCAGGAAAATAGAGAAGTGGAGGGCTACAAAAAACAAAAAAATTGGGACACATTCAGATATTTTACTCCCTGGTCTTGCTCTGGTTTAAATCAAAACCTAGAACGCCCCCACCAACAAAATGGCAGACTAAATGCTTGCCAAGTCTTCTGCTACAAAGCAAGTGGACCCTGGTTACACCCAAAACAAAGGAATGTTTTAAACCATCGGTGGGCTTGCAAGCAAGTAAAGGAAATCTCCAAGGACAAGAAAAGAGCTGAGGAGAGGGAGGATTGCCTTAGAGGGAAATGCACGTGCACAGAACAGTGCTGGGATCAAACCACAAAACCTAGGACAACAAAAGTTAAAGAAGTTGAACCAGGGACTTTTCTCTGGACCCTCAAAGGGGACTGAAATGGTCTCAGCACCATAGTGTCTCCTTGGCTCCCCAAAGAACCAAATGCAAATCCTCTCTAAAGAAGACTTTTCAGTTTAAACTCTCGGAGGTTTTGCTAAATTCAATCACATGGGAGCTCACAATTTTTAAAAACCATGAAACACACGAATACATTTTCCATAAGGAAGAAACAGCAACAAATTTAAATCCTGAAGAACAGAACTCAAGGAAAACTCAAAAGAAACTAGAAAAATTATTATACTTGCTAAGATAGTTCAGCAAGGTGACTGGATATAGGGCTACTATACAAAACTCATTATGGTTCTATACGCCAGCAGTCAAAAATCAGGTACTCAGAGATAAAATGAACAAAAGACGTGTAAGACATTTATGGAGAAAACTTCATTAAAAGACGTTTTAAAGGCTATAAATAACTGGAGATCTGTACCATGTTTGTGGATAGAAAAATAGTGTAAACACGTCAATTCTCACCAAAAATCCCAACAGCATATTAAACAAATTTGACAAAGTGACCCTAAAATTTATATGGAAGAAAATAATCAAGAAAAGAGGAAAGAGTGGAGGGAATTGTCCTATCAAGATATTAAAACTTATTTTAAAGAGCTTTAGTAATTAAGATATTGTGATAATGATGGACATATAGACAAATTTATAGACTGAACAAAATTGAGAGCCCAGAAACGGACCCATGCCCATATATAAACTTGATAGAGATGTCTCATGTATCAGCAGAAAATAGATGCACTATTAAATAAATGGTCTCAAGGCAGCTGGATATCTATATTAAAAGACACTGAAATTGGACCTTATGTTTCACATCTTTCACAAAAATCATTACCGAATTGATAAACTACTTTAAAAACTTAAAACTTAAAAAAACTAACTATTATATAGGAAGATTACCTCAGAACCGTGAGGTATGGAAGGATCTTATATGTAAAATACAATCAGTCTAGCCATAATAAATTGAGCTACGTTAAAATTAAAAACTTCTAGGAACATCTGGGTGGCTCAGGTTAAGCTTCACTTCTGACACTTGATTCTGGCTCAGGTCATGATATCAGGGTTGTGAGACTGAGCCCTGTGCGGGCTTCTGTGCTGAGTGTGGAGCCTGCTTAGGATTCTCTCTCTCCCTCTCCCTCTGCCCCTCCCCCACCACTTGCAAGCTCACGTGCACACTCTTTCTCCCTCTAAAAAGTTAAAGTTAAATTAAAATCAAACCAAAAAAAAATTAAAGACTTTTACTTTTCAAAAGACATCATAAAGAAACCAGTGAGAGAAACTTTAACCTGAGAGAAAGTATTTTGACCACATCTTGCTAACAGAAGGATGAATACTCAGAATATGTTTTATAACTTCCATCAATCAATGAGACAAAGGAAAAAAAAAACCCACAATATAAATGGGAAGAAACATGACAGGTATTTCATCATAAAGGTAACACAAATGCAAGTAAACAAAGGAAAAGAAGTTCATCCCTATTAGTGGTCGGGAAATACAAGTTAGGTCTATGATGAAAGATATGGCTTTGTATGCTTTATACTGCAAATTAAGGAGAATGGTGAGGATGAGGAGCAACTCTAAAACACTACTGGAGAAAGCGAGGATACTCGGATAGCCACTCCGGAAAACAATTTGTCATTTTCCTATTAAACTCCACATCTGCATACTTTCCAATTCAGATATTCTACTCCTGAATATAGATCATGGAGATTTCCTCGGACACGTGTTCTAGGAGACAGATGCGAGAATGTAAAGAACAGCATTACTTTTTTTTTTTTCTCCCCAAATTTGTTTATTTTAATTTTTCAGTGTTACAAGATTGATTGTTCATGCACCACACCCAGTGCTCCATGCAGTACGTGCCCTTCTCGATACCCACCACCAGGCTC
>JAPYYJ010003948.1:0-10962 GCA_028533885.1 Nasua narica
AACACATCTGTCAGCCTCCTCGAGTGCCCAGAATGGCAATGGCGTCCAGAATTGCTGCTGAGCAGGAAGATGAGGACAAGGTGGGGAGGAAGGAAGGGGCAGCTACTCTCCTGAAACCCTCACGAGAGAGAAGAGACATTTGGCTTGACAAGAGTTCCTGATGGATTCGTAACACTATTCCAGGAAACTTCCTTCAAGGTTCTAGATTCTTAGGTTATACTAGAAATCCCCTATCATTCATTTCTGGGTTGCTTGAGGGTCAAGAAGTTTAAACAGAGAGTCTAGATTAAAATCCTGCCAGACATCAATTATTGACAGCTTGTTTCCCCAGCTAGTGTTTGAGGACTTGAGTGGTGGTGTGGGAAGAGCACAGCCCATGGGGCTGACACTATGCACTAGATCTGGTTAACTTGGACTAACTACCAGTCCTTCCCAAGACTCAGCTTTCTTGTCCGTGAAGTGAGAGTTCTTCCCATACCCATCGCACGCAACTATTGTGAGACATGATGAAAAAGTGTGAGAGAGAGCCACTTGTTCAAGGTAAAGCAACACACGAATACTCATTAGAATTTATTTTAAAATTTGCCATAGAGCAGAACAAAAATTCAACTGGGATATAGACCTAATCCTCACAGGAAAAAAAAAAGAGAGAGAGAAAAAATGAATTTAGACAGTTATGGTGCTTGTTTTATAATTTTTGTATTTTCTCCTTTCTTCAAGGGTAAACAGATGACTTTTTTGCATACTATACTCATACTCCTTGCTCATCTTTAATTCACATTCTCCCAGGGAAATGGCACCCTAACCTCTGTAACTCACTGTCTAGACATCTGAATGACTTTCTTTCATCCTCAATTTTCTAATATTATCAGTAAAATGTAATTGATACACAGGATCTCAAGAAATAGTCTACTAATCAATGATAAGTGATACCAATATTCATTGTCATTGTGTAGGGGCAAAGTAATGCTTTGCCAAAATGCCCTGAAAGGGAAGAAGATGCAAGGTTAGAAGGTACTTCAAAGATCCTTCCCGCTGATGCTTTGGCCTTCACTCAAGAAAATATTTAAATCACTCTCACAGATGGTAATTTAATTTTTATGGACCCATAGGAAAACAGATTACAACGCATACACAAACACACATAAACTTGTTAGTGATTAATAATTCTAAAGATAAAATAATCATCATGGTCATGTCTATATGGTCATGATATACATGAGGGCATGTATATCACTATACCTAAGAAATTATCTAAATTTTTATTACACTTTATTTTTTAGAATAGTTTTAGGTTTACACTAAAATTGAGTGGAAGGTACAGAGATTTCCCATATAATCCTGCCCTCATATGTGCATAGCCTCCCCCTATTATCAATATCTACATGAAATAATTATGAATATATCAAAAGCAGAAAAATAGGAAAGATGGTTTTGAGAAGTGGAGAGAAATAACACAAGGACAATTTAGAGGAGAAAATGACTGAAGGGAAATAAAAGGAGGAAAACATTCAACATAATACCAGAATGAGAATTGAGCAGGAGCATGGACAGGCAGAACTTTCTCCTTTCTCTCCTTTTATAATCTCTTGTGTTTTAATAGTTCTTACGTGAGTATTCTCCTGAGAAAGTGAAAGATGCAGGGTTTTAAATATACTAGCTAGTGCTCATTTTGTCCGGGCCCAGCTCAGCAGTGCTGATGATATTGCTTCTACCTATATCACAGAACTTAGTTAACATTTGTCAAATATTTATGTGCTCATATTTATGCATTGTTGGCCATGGCCAAGCTCTGAACTTGTGGCAGTTCAACAATATGTCTTATTCTTTTTATATCCCTCCTTATACTAACTCAGCCTTCTGAACAAAGAATGCACCCAGAAATTTCCTGGAGAAATGGTCTTGAGACTAGGTAGACCAATAAAGTGTAGAAGCTTAGAGGTCATCTCAGCAGAAGTGAAGGAACCAGAGTTCAGAGGGAAGGTTGCAGAGAGCCATGAGGATGTCAGATGGGATGCCAGACTTTCTCAGTGCATCCTGTCAATATGAGGAGAGGTGGGAAAAGAGTATGTCTAGTTACTGGTAAGGTTAACCTTGATCCCTTCATTAAGGTGATGTCTGTCAGGTCCCTTAACTGTGAAGTTACCATTTGTCCTTTTTTATTAATATGTATCTTGTGTGGAGATACTTTGAGACTAGGCAAATATCCTGTTTATTACCATACTTTGTCCTATTAATTTTGATTAATAATGATTTTCTGATTTACCCAAAAGTAGATTATTTTCTTTTTCCATCATTCCTTAGCCAATTTTTAATTAGAATTCTGTTTATTAGGAAGAGCTGTCTTCTCTTCACTCTTTAGTTTCTGGGTTGGTTTCAAAGAAGATGAAACATCAGAATTCACCAAACATGTTAGAAGGCCAATTTATAAAAATACTGTTTCAAATGCTTTCTAATAACTCACTCTCTTTGATTTCCACACATGTGTCAGTGTGTGTGTGGTGGGGATAGGGGGTGGTATATATGTGTACCTTGAACATATAAGCCCATTTGTTCTTGAAGTCATGACTGACAAAGAATAAATTAACGTCACAGGTTTGATATATCCAAGGGGAAGTACAACCCAGCAATGCAGACCTTCCGTTGGGTAACATCATATAATATAATGGGAGACACAAGGCCAGCATATCATATCCTGACACAGTCAGCAGGCAAAATTGAAAGGAAACAAAACAAAATAAAACAAAATAGTTCTTTGGGAAAAACAAAAATAGAATAAACACTGGGGCATCAGAAAACTGCTGCTTGAATTTATTTTTTATTTCATCTCTAAAGTAATGAATGACCTTAAATCTAGGCCTTTCTTCCCCAAGTACCTATATTCTGAAAGTGTGAAGAATCCATTTCACAGAATCACACTCTAATTGTCTAGGGCAGAGAGTCTTAAATGACCTCCATGTTTCAGATGAACCACTATTTTAACTGATAGTGGCATTATGGGACATGGTCTACTCCTTCAGTGAGTTAAGAAACAAAAATAACACTTTCTTATTGTACACATTGCCTCAGTATAAAGCCTGACAGAAACTGGGCATTAAGCCAGAGAATGCCCTACTTTACAAGTACAACAAAAAACTATAAGAATCTCTGCTTGGGGGCACCTGGGTGGCTCAGTTGATTAAGTGTCTGCCTTAGGCTCAGGTTGTGATCCTGGGGTCCTGAGATTGAACCCCACATGGGGCTTCCTGCTCAAGGGGTCTCCCTCTGCCCCCTACACCTGCTCATGCTCACACGTTCTCTCTCTCGAATAAACAAAATCTTAAAAAAAAAAAATCTCTTCCTGGTCATGATCACACAGCACATTCTAAAGATTTTGCTGTTGTATAATTTTCCCAAAGGAACTAGTCCTTCTCAAGGTATTTCTTCAGGTGGCAAAACAACAAATCGATTTGCTTCTTTCGGCTAAACTTACTCTCAGTTATGAAAATATTCAGGTTTGATTAGTTGTTTCAGTTCATTCAAAGTGCTCTGAACTTGCTCGAACAGGTGAACACATGGCTGCAGATATTGTGCACTGGCTACTCAGAAGCTATTTAAAATCCCTTCTCCTAACCTTCCTTTACTAAAGAGACTAGAAAGCTAAATTAGTCACTGGTTCAGCCTCTCATATAGCCGGGGTGGCCAGAAGAGAGTTAGTTTTAGTCATTAGTGAGATTTATGTAGTAGTAGTCGTCATTCAAAAAAAAAAAAAGAAGAAGAAGAAGAAGAAAAAGAAGAAGAAGAAGAAAAAGAAAAACTTCAGGTGGAGAAAGTTCATTCCCTTTCTTCCAGTCTGATACATGAGGGTAGAATGACAGGGTGGAAAGACAGAAAGAACCACAGTTTCCTGATGGCATGCTATTGCACAGGCTACCTCCTATTAAAGGTTAACTGATCAAAATACCTGCCCCCTCTCCTACTGTGTATTTAAGCCACTGTTGTCAGGTTTTTTTTTTTCTTTTTAAAGACAATTACATTCTTACAGATATGAACATTCTATGAACTCTCTCAAAATATGATGATCAAAAGATACTTTCCACCAGAAATTTCAGTAGTTGTAATAATTCTTACAGCTTCAGGTTATGAAGGAGGAAACTTAGATAATTCTCAGCAACAGTTTTTCATATCTGTTTTAGTTTCTCTGGTTGGAAAAAAACCCAAGTTGAATATGTTTAAAGGAAAAGTATGGAAAATAACATTTTCCTTCTTCTGTATCCCCTAAGAAATAATATTCACTCTCAAGTACCTAAATTACTAGTAAAACTTCCTTTTCTTTCCCTTTAGTTCTTTCACCATTGGGATACTTGAATGGACGTATGAGAAGTAATTAAAATTACTTGAAAGGAGAAGGAACTTAATTTAAGGCATGGAAAGATGTGAAACCTTAGAAATCTTCCTTCTAATGTTTCCAAAATTACTCAGATGTTATTATTATTATTGTTATAATTATTTTATTTCTGATTCAAAGATAGACACTTGGAAATTTTAATTGTCTTTCCAATGTACATTGCTACATGGTGATTTATCTTCTCAGATGAGTAGATAAGCTGAAGTGACACTATGATAAAAAAATTCAAAGTGCTTCCCTTTTGACATGAAGTACATGCTCTAATCATTAGCATCCACATTTTAATCCATATTTTATAATCTCTAATGCATTTTATTTATAACACTTTGATTATCAATATCTGCTGATAGGTATTTTGGCATTTGGGCTATTCAAACAACTTTAAGTCAGCAATGAAATAAATTCCTGTTTGATTTCAGTAAAGATTTTTGATTGAAAATGGCAAAATATAGCCTTGGCTTCCTTAGTCAGAAAAATCAGTTTTAAAAAGAAAAGTAGGGACTCAATCCAAAGGATAGAGCATCAAGCTCAGAAATGGGAAGGAACTGGCCAGGCACAGCCAAGATCAAATGACATGCTGTTATTGGTTTTATTGACATTAGGTACTTTTTTTTTTGAATGCTTGGATTTCATCACCTTTAAAGGACTCCCATTTATCTTGAAACTGCCCCTCAACAAAACATAGTGTTTTACTTAGCAATTTAAGCAATTTTTAAAGTTTACCAAAATACACTATCTGAATTTAGATTGCAGAGGGTATCACATATCACAGATCTTCTTGTGTAGATTTACATTACAGGAAAGCATTACATTCCAGAAAAGTCACCAGATTATTTCACTGGCAACTTCTGACAAAGATTTACAGAATTAACAACAATCTTTCTCAAACTCTTTCAAAAAATTGAAGGGGAGGGAACATTTCCAAACTTATTTTATGAAGTCAGCATTACCCTAATATCAAAATCAGACAAAGACACGACAAGAAAAGAAAACTATAGGCCAATATGCCTTATAAATATACATGCAAAAAATCATCACCAAAATACTAGTAAATCAAATTCAACAGCATATTAAAAGGATCATATACGATGACTAAGGGGATCTATCTGTGGGGTGCAAGGATGCTTCAACATATGAAAATCAAGGAGTGGCTGAGTGACTCAGTCAATGGGTGGCTCAGTCAGTTAAGTATCAGGCTCTTGATTTCAGCTCAGGTCATGATCTCAGGGTCCTGGGATCGAGCCCCACATCGGGCTCTCCCCTCAGCAGGAAGTCTGCTTGTCTCCGTCTCCCTCTGCCCCTCCTCCCGTTCATACACACTCACTTACTTTCTCTCTTTCTAAAATAAATAAATAAAGCTTTAAAAAATATATATGAAAACAAATTAGTGATACACTACATCAATAAAGTGAAAGATAAAAATCACACGATCATCTTAATAGATCCAGAGAAAGCATCTGACAAAATTCAACACACTTTCACCATAAAACCTTGAAACAAACTCAGAAGGAAAATACCTCTACCCAATAAAGGCCAAGTATAAAAAGCCCATAGCTATCGTCATACTAAATGGTGAAAAATTTAAAGCTTTCCCTGTAAGATCAGAAACACAATAAGGATGCCCACTCTTGCTATTTCTATTCAACACAGTACTAAAAGTCATAGCCAGAACAATTAGAAAAGGAAAAAAAAAGTCATACAAACCAGAAAGGGAGAAATAAAATTATCTTTGTTTGCATATGACATGATCTTATACATAGAAAACCCCAAAGGGTGGGGCGCCTGGGTGGCTCAGTGGGTTAAAGCCTCTGCCTTCGGCTCAGGTCCTGGAATTGAGCCACACATCAGGCTCCCTGCTCAGCAGGGAGCCTGATTCCCCCTCTCTCTCTGCCTGCCTCTCTGCCTACTTGTGAGCTCTCTCTCTATCAAATAAATAAATAAAAATCTTTAAAAAAGAAAGAAAGCAAGCCCCAAAGGCACCATTAAAAAAAAGGCTGGTAGAACTTTTGAAAAAATTCAGTAACACTGAAGGATACGAAATTTACATACAAAAATTAGTTACATGTCTAGACACTGAAAATGAAAGGAAATTAGGAAAACATTCCCATCTACAATAGCACCAAAAAGAATAAAATACTTAGGAATAAATTTAACAAAGGAGATGAAAGATTTATATACTGAAGACTACAAAACATTGATGAAAGAACTTAGATAAGACACTATCAAATGGAAAGAACTCTCACACTCATCAATTGAAAGACTCAATATTGTCTATATAGCAATATTACCTAAAGCAATCTATAGATTCAATTCAACCGCGATCAAAATTCCAAAGATAATTTTTACAGAAAAGAAGAATGATATCATATTTCTTATCGGAAACTACTGAGGCTAGAAAGAAGTGGCACAACATTCTTCAAGTCCGAAAGAGAACTGTTAACCTCACATCCTATACCCAGTGAAAACACCTAATAAAAATGAAGGAAAATGAAGACATTTTCAGATTAAGCGAAATGAACAGGTTTGGTTTTGTTTCAGTTTTTAGGTGCTTTGTTTTGTTTTGCTTTGCCAACAGAATACCCTAAAATAATGGCTAAGGAAGTCCTCTAAACAAAAAAGAACTTAAAACAGAAAACTGGCAACATCAGGACAAAAGAATAATAGAAAGATAAAAATTATAAGTAAACACAATAGACTTTCTTTTTTTTTTTAGTTTTGTAAACCATGATTAACAGTTCAAGCAAAATTTAAAATAATGTCTTATGTGATTACTAATGAATCTAAAGCAAATAATTAAGACGTTATTAAAAACAAGAAAACAAAAAGGGAAATGATGTTTCTATAGTTCACTCAAGCTGGTAAAATGTTGACACCAAAAGACTGTGATGTTATGTATATAAAATGAATAGAAAATACTAAAAAGTCTATATAATGGTATACATTAAAAAATAATATACCATATCAAGTTAAATTCATAAAAATGTTCAAGTATCTCAGAGAGGCAAAAATAAAAGTAAACAAAAAAAGAAAAACAAAACAAAAGAAAAATCACACACATACACACACAAATAAAATGGCAACCTTAAGCCTTAGCATATTAATACCTACATCAAGTAATTGGTCTAAATACATCAAATGTATATTGCCCAAATACACCACATAAAATACAGCAATCAGCAGTGATAAGAAAAAAAACGATGAGCCATGTATACTATGTGAGTAAGAAACTCACTTCAAATACAACAATGTAAACTCTACACACAAAAAAACAAACAATCCAATTAAAAAATGGGCAGAACACCTGAACAGATATTTTTCCAAAGAAGACCTGCAGATGGCCAACAGACACATGAAAAGGTGCTCCACATCACTCATCATAGGGGAAATGCAAATCAGAACCACAGTGAGATAGCACCTCATGCTTGTTAGAATGGCTAAAATCAAGTAGACAAGAAACAACAAGTGTTGGTGAGGATATGGAGAAAAAGTAACTCTTGCACATAGTTGGTAGAAAGGTATGTAAATTGGTACAGCCACTGTGGAAAACAGTATGGAGTTTCTTCAAAAAGTTAAAAATAGCAATATCGTATGACTCAATAATTGCACTATTATGCATTTACTCAGGGAAAACAACAACACTAACTCCAAAAGATATTCACACCCCTATGTTTATTGCAGCATTATTTACAATAGCCCAGACGTGTATGCAACCTAAGTGTCTAGTAATAGATGAATGGATAAGGAAAAATGTGGTGTATGTACACAATAGAATATTATGTGACCATTAAAAAGGATGAGAGCATGTTATTTGAGACAACATGGATGGACTTAGAGGGTACTATGCTAAGTGAAATAAGTCACACTGAGAAAGACAAATGCCATATGATTCCACTAATAAATGGAATCTAAAAAATGAATAAAAAAGCAAAAAGCAGAATCAGACTTATTATATAATCAGAATCAGTTTGTTCTCTATTTATAGTGGTTGCCAGAGGGGAAGCGGGTGGGAGGTTGGGCAAAATGGGTGAAGGGGAGTGGGGATACCGGTTTTCACTTATGGAATTAATAAGTCATGGGAATAAAAGGCACAGCATAAGTATAGTCAATGATACTTTAAGAGTGATGTAATGGGACAGATGGTAGCTAGACTTGTGGTGAACATAGCATGATGCATAAACTTGTCAAACCACTAAGTTGTAAACCTGAAACTAGCATATCATTATTGCTGACTATACTAAGAAACAAACAAACAAAAAAAACATAGGTAGGTTGAAAGTAAAAGGGTGGAAAAGGATACACTAGGCACATTAGTTAAGACATTCCTATACTAATGTTAAACAAATTAGACTTTACAGCAAAGAAAGTTATGAGAGAGGAACATGACATGATAATAAAAGGGTAAATCCACTCAAGAAGATAGTCCTAAATGAAATCTTAAATGTATTGTGCCAAGCAAGAAAATAAAAGCTGCAAAACAGGTAAATCAAAAGCCGATAGAACTGAAAGAATGAGGAACAATCCTTAATGTTATTGAAGACTTTCATAACCTTATTTTAATAATTGTTTGAATAACTAGACAGAAAATCACAAAGGATATAGAATAACTCAATGATATATTAATTCAATAGTATATGAACTAATAGGATCTAATTGACATTTATAGAAATAATAGTAAAATGCACATTCTTTTTAAGCACTCATGGTACACATACCAAGTTGAACTATATCCTGGGACAAATATATAGGTAAATAGAGGAACAGAACAGAGAACCCAGAAATAGCCCACATATGTATAACCAAATAATTTTTGACAAAGTTAAAATTAAATCAATTAAAGAAAGATAATCTTTTCAATGGTGCTTAAGCAACTGAATAGACATAGGTAAATAAACAAAAAACCTTGACCTAAATCTCATATTTTATTCAAACATTAACTCAAATGGAGTACAGACTTAAAAGTAAGACACAAAACTATAAAATTTTTAGAAAACAAAAGCATAGGGGCACCTGGGTGGCTCAGTGGGTTAAGCCTTTGCCTTTGGCTCAGGGCATGATCTCAGGGTATTGGAATCAAACCCCACATCGGGCTCTCTGCTCAGCAGGGAGCCTCCTTCCTCCTTTCCCTCTGCTTGCCTCTCTGCCTACTTGTCATCTCTCTCTCTGTGTCAAAAAAAATAAATAAAATCTTATGAAAAAAAGAAAACAGGGAGAACAGGCAAGATGGCGGAGAAGTAAGAGATCCTGCAGCAACCGGTTCCCAAAAGTGAGCTGGAAATCTACCAGAACACGCTGAACACCCATGAAATCACCCTGAGGAGAAAGATTTCTCACTCCGGGATCTCTCAGAGAGCAGAAGACAGCAGTGGAGAGGTAAAAGCAGAGTGGGAACACTCGAACTGATATCGGAGGATAAACAAAAGGGGGAGGGAGCCACCAGACGCTAACCAAGGACAGTAATACCCCAAAGGAAAGTTCCCGGTGGCGGGGGACCAGCATTAACAAAGAGTCGTTAAAAACACTTAAAAAGGGCAAAAAGTTCTGAGGAGTAACTAGTGGAAGGGGGTGTTCGTGGGCACCGACACTTGGACCCACCCTCCCAGGAAGGAGCGCCCCAAAGTGAGACTGGTGGGGGATCCACTCGGCGATTCCTGAACCTGCAGCTTTCCGCTCTCTGCAACAACCTGTGGGCCGGGAGCACGCCTGCAAGAGCCTTTAGAGTCTGCGGTGGTCCACGAGCCACAGCTTTTCTCTGTGTGCGCCTGCGACCACGACATTCGAGGCGCGCTGCAGAGCCTGAGCGATCCCCGCCGGCCGCGGAGAGAACGCAGGCAGTGGCCCAACCTCCGGGGCTCCCCTCGCGGAGCGGCGGAAAGGCGGCTGGGGTTGCGACTTTCCCGGCCCGCCACAGGCCTCCCAGTCCACGCTTGAGAGCCGCAGAAAGGCGGATGGGGTCGCGCGCCACCTTGGACAGGCTGCGCTGTGAGCAGAAATTTCATGGAGGGGAGTGTGTGTTCTGAACCACACAGAGGGGAGCAGAGACTCGGGCTTCCTGCAACTCAGAGGTCTGAGTGCTTCTGGGCAGATTCATTGCTTGGACTCCCTGAAAAGGTGAAAAAGCTACAGAAGGCCCAAAACCTTCAGAGAGCGAAAGACTGAGAAACTGGTTCCCACAGAGCTCAGCCCCTTGACTGGGGGGCAGAGTGACTCAACCCAAGCAAGACTGACTGGAAAACAACGCGGGAGGCCCCTCCCCCAGAAGACCAGCCAAAGAACAAAAGGACTAGAACCACAGGGTCCCCATAAAATTTTAAACCCCCAACGCCAGGGGCAATCAATATATTAAGCTCCTGGTAATACCCTCAAACCTGTATATTTCATAGATACAAGTTTGTTTTTGTTTTTGTTTTTGTTTTCTCTTTCTTATTCTCTCTCTTTTTTTATTTTATTTTAGTCTTCACTTGCTTTCACATTTCTTTTTTCTTTTATCCTTTTTTTAACTACGTAACATTACAACAAGAGGTTTAATACAACTATAAACCCAGGAGGACCTGAAATAACCTTCATCGCCTGCGAAG
>JAPYYJ010003949.1:0-10959 GCA_028533885.1 Nasua narica
CATTCCCACCAACAGTGGAGGAGAGTTCGCCTTTCTCCACATCCTGTCCAGCATTTGTTGTTTCCTGTCTTGTTGATTTTGACCATTCTAACTGGTGTAAGGTGGTATCTCAGTGCGGGTTTGATTTGAATCTCCCTGATGGCTAAATATAATGAACATTTTTTTCATGTGTCTGTTAGCCATTTGTATGTCTTCTTTGGAGAAGTTGTCTGTTCATGTCTTCTGCCCATTTTTTGATGTGATTACCTGTTTTGTGAGTGTTGAGTCTGAGGAGTTCTTTATACATCTTAGATATCATCCCTTTGTCTGTAGTGTCATTTGGAATATCTTCTCTCATTCTGTGGTTTGCCTGTTTGTTTTGTGGACTGTTTCCTTCTCTGTGCAAAACCTTTTTATCTTGATGAAATCCCAAAATTTTATTTTCACTTTTGTTTCCTTTGCCTCTGGAGACATGTCCTGCAAGAAGTTGCTTTGGCTAATGTCATAGAGGTTACTGCCTATGTTCTTATCTAGGATTTTGATAGATACCTACCTCACATTGAGGTCTTTTATCCATTTCATGTTTATATTCGTGTATGGTATAAGAGAATGATCAACTTTCATTCTTCTACGTATACCTGGGCAGGGGCCATGATATGGTACTTGATCCCAGAAAGGGAGCATGACACCAGTAGAAAGCAGATATTTAATCTACTGAGCTACTCAGATATATATATATATTTATATATTTATATATCATATATATGATTATTGGATTTTTTCTTATTTCTATTAATATATTCATATAATTTATGGTCTCATGCATGTGGCAAGACTTTCTCCATTAAATAATCTCAATATAGTTCTTTTTGACTTTTGGTTAACTGAATCCCTAACTTTTTCACTGTCAACAACTATCGAAGAGTTAGAAGAACTCTTGGAAAAATACTTGGAAAAACTCTGATATAATTAGTTATTTTAAGGTGCAATAATTATACTCAATCACAGAAAAGTGGAAATTAATTTTGCCTAAAATTTCAAGTTTATTAATGATACTAAGCAGAAACTCTTATAATCTTAAATTTTGGGATTTTTCTGCAAACTTCCTATGAAAGTCTTATGTTCATATTTCCTATAGGATTGCTTGAATTTTTCTTACTGATATAAATAATTTATATGCATTTCATTATTTATGTACATTCTTCTAATTTTTTGTATATTTTGAATGTATATTTTCCCAAACAATTTAAAATACTAAAATTTCCTCCATGCTGTTCTTTATGTTCCACAAATAAGTGAAACCTTACGATAATTGACTTTTTCTCTGACTGGTGGTGACTAACATAACAATAATAAATAAATAGATACATACATAAATAAATAAATTAAAAATAAATAAATAAATAAATAAATAAATAAATGGTATTGTCTTGAATGAGCCCCCCAAAATACTGAAATTTCTGTTACATCAATTTTGTATTGAAGTTTAAATTTTATATTGCATGTATTTGTGATACTTATATGTTATTATCCACTTACAATCAATGGGCTGGAGTACACTCATTTTCTGATGTTATGCCATCTGTATATTAGTGGGATAAAACTACTATTTTGATATTCAAATTGTTTGAATCTATTTCACGATACCATTGGTATTATTATTTTTTTAATCTTTCAAATATGGTCATCAAATATACTAACATTTCAATATGCATCCTATAGAGTTCACCTCATTATTATGTGATCTGAAGACAGATCTATGCTCTTATGGATTTGCTGAATCAGAGGAAAGTGATATAAACATTCTTCACTTAAGCCATCCCAGACTCAAGAGACAGAGACAGAAATTACAGATTGCTTAAATAATATAACAACAGGGAGATAAAGCACTAAAGTCTTGGTTTAACATGTTTAGAAGACATCTTAGTAAGATGACTTACTCCATCTTACTTACAATATTAGTAAGATTTGGACATATTATAACTCTTTAGTCAACCACAGGCTTCAAAGAGAGACTGGCGGTGTGGGGGGGTCCAGTCCGTGGTTCATGAACCCGTAGCTTTCCCTTCTTTGCACCATTTTGTGAGCAGTGTGCACACCTGCAAGTGCCTTAGAGAACCTGCTGTGGTCTGGGAGCCTGCAGCTTTTCTCTGCCTGCAGCACTCTTTAGACTGGGTGCAATCACACAACACCTGAGACCCATTGGAAACCCTGGTCAGCGGTCTCTAGGACCCCAGGATGCTCAACACCTGCTGCAGGGTCTGAGCACTCCCAGCCAGCACCAGAGTGAATGTGGCCTGATCTCAGGCAGGAATCTGAGCACACCTGGTGTGGGCCTGGAGTCTGGAGAGAAGTCCTGGCAATGACAGCCATCAGAAGCAAGTTTCCCAGGCCAACATCCCTCGAGGCTTTGGCCACACAAGGGTGTAGAGGTTAGTGAGGGCCCGGCAGGGCCACTGGGGCAGTGGTTGGGGTGCTCACCATTTGTGGCTGGTGGAAGTATGAGTGAAGATTGCAGAAGGGAGTCTGTATTCTGGACCACTCAGAGGGGAGCACACTGAGGCTTCTCTGTGCCATGAAGGTCTGGGTATGGGCATTTCCTTGCTTGGATTCTCCAAAAAGGTGAAAAAGCTACAAAAGAGCAAAAACTTCAGAGAGCACAATACTGAGAAACTGGTTTCCACAGAGCACAGCCCCTTCATTGGGAGGCAGGGAGACTCAACCCAAGTAAGATTGACTGGAAAATAATGTGGAAGGCCCCTCCCACAGAAGACAAGCCAAAAACAAGAGGACAATAACCACAATAACCATAAAACTATGACGTGCCAGCATCAGGGGAAATTGATATATTAAACTCCCGATTATACCCCAAAACCTGTATATTTCATAGAAAGAAGTTTCTTTCTTTTCTTCTTTCTTTTTTTCTTTGTTTCTGTCTTTTTTTCTTTTTAATTCACTCATTCTCATTTTTCTTGGTATTTTAATTTTTTTTAAATAACTTAACATTACTTAACATTACTATTAGCTAGAGGCATAATACAATGATAAACCCATGAAGACTCAAAATAAACATCCTCGCCTGCATCCAGGAGTTATAACCACCCCTCCATATTGTCCTTCTATCTGTGTTTCTTTGTATTTGATTTTGCTCTGGTATTATAAAAATCTTATTCTTGGGATACATTCTGAATACATTCTTTTTTTTAAGGATTTTATTTATTTATTTGACAGAGAGAGAGATCACAAGTAGGCAGAGAGGCAGGCAGAGAGAGAGGGGGAAGCAGGCTCCCCGCCAAGCAGAAAGCCCGATGTGGGGCTCGATCCCAGGACCCTGAGATCATGACCTGAAGGCAGAGGCTTTAACCCACTGAGCCACCCAGGCACCCCACATTCTGAATACATTCTTTTATTTCTTGACATTTACCTTTGTTCGTCTGTTTATTTGTGTTTGTTTATACACCTTATAAATCTTATTTTTGGGACCCATTCTATTTGGTATTTCTTTTTTCCCTTTCTCTCTCTCTCGTTTTTATCTTTATTTTTTCTTTTTGGAGGTGAAATCGAACTGAGCCAAAACCTTCCAGGGTTTACCCTGCTTGGATCATGGGTGATATATGCAACTATACGTCCTCTCATCCACTTCTCATCAAATGGATAGGAGGAGGAATCCCCAACAGAGGAAAAACCCAGAGACTGCTCTCTCCCTCGGAGCTAATGGAAATGACTTAAAAAGTATGCCAGAAAGGGAATTCAGGGTGACAATTATCCAGACAATGGCTAGGAAGGAGAAAAACATTAATGACAACACAGAATCTCTAAGGGCAGAACTGAGAACCTGTGTGCAGATGTTAAAAATGCTATCAGTGAGATCCAATCTAATCTAAATAGTTTAAGAGCAAGATTTTCAGAGACAGAGGATTGATTTAGTGATCTAGAGCACAAGACAGTTGAGAAGAAAGGTCAAGAGGAGGGCTGAAACAAACTGCTTAGGAACAATGAGAACAGACTTAGGGGAATAAATGATGCCATGAAATGTTCCAATGTCAGAATTATTGGAATCCCTGAGGGGGTAGAGAAAGAAAGAAGACTAGAAGATATAGCTCAACAATTCTGAATAAAAATTTCCCCAATCTGGGGAATGGAACAAGTATTCATGTGCTAGAGGCAGAAAGGGCATCCTCTAATATCAATGAGTCTAGAAAAACATCTAGACATATCATTGTGAGATTCACAAATTATAATTTTAGACCACAGGTCCTGAGGGCAGCTAGGGTGTACAGAGGAAAACACATCAGAATAACATCAGACCTGTCTGCAGAAATCTGGCAAGCCAGAAAGGACTGGCAAGACATATTCAGGACATTAAATGAGAAGGACAGGCATCCAAGAATACTTTATCCAGCAAGGCTGCCATTCAAAATAGGTGGAAAGATAAAGAGCTTCCCAAACCAGCAAGGATTAAAAGAATAAGTGACCACCAAGCTGGCACTACAAGAAATATTAAAGAGGATTCTATAAAAGTAGAATGAACTCATGAGTGACATAGAAAAGGAACTTACAGTCTATATAAACATGGATTTAACAGGCAACATGATGTCAGTAAAAACTGATCTTTCAAATCACTCTAAATGTGAACAGCCTAAATGTTCACATAAAATAACATAGGCTGCGGACTGGATAAAACAACAGGAACCGTCAGTGTGCTGTCTACAAGAGATGTATTTGGAACCTAAAGGAAAAGAAAGAGAGAGAGAAACAAGATCAGCGAATGACACACTGGAACAAATGAACCTTGTAAATATATATGGGACATTCCAACCTAAAGCAACCGAATACTCAATCTTCTTGAGTGCACATGGAAATTTCTCCAGAATAGACTACACTCTGGGTCACAAATCAGGGCTCATTGGATACTAAAAGATTGAGATTACAACCTGCATATTCTCAACCACAATGTTGTGATACTAGAACTCAATCAAAATAAAAAGTTTGGAAGGAACTCAAACACTTGGGGGCTGAAGACCAACCTGTCCAAGAATGTTTGGATCAACCAGGAAATCAAAGTAGACCTTAAACAATTCATGGAAACCAATGAGAATGAAAGGACATTGGTACAAAACCTATGGGATATGGCAAAGGCGTTCCTAAGGGGAAAATACATAGCCATCCAAGGCTTAGTCAAAAAAAAAAAAGTGAAAAACCCTGAATAAACCAACCTCTCTTTACACCTTAAAGAACTGGAATATCAACAACAAATTAAGCCAACTGCATGCAAAAGAAGGGAAATAATCAAGAATAGAGCAGAGATCAATGAGTTAGAAACAAAAGAACCCATCAACAAACACAGAAGTTGATATTTTGATAGAATCATTAAGATCGATAAGCCACTGGCCAAACTAATAGAACAGAAAAGAGAAAGATCCCAAATTAACAAAATTATGAATGAAAAAGGAGAGATCACGACTAATCCACAAGAAATAGAAACAATCATCAGAAATTATTATCAACAGCTATATGCCAATAACTTAAACAACCTAGAAGAAATGGATGCATTCCTGGAAACCTATAAACTTCCAAGACTGAAACAGGAAGAAATTGACAACTTGAATAGACCAATATCTAGGAATGAGATTGAATCAGTGATCAAAAACCCCTCAAAAAACAAGAGTCCAGGACCTGACAGATTCCCTGGGGAATTCTACCAAACATTCAAGGAAGAAATAATACCTATTCTCCTGAAACTTTTTCAAGAAATAGAAACAGAAACATAACTTCCAGACTTTCTGTGAATCCAGCATTACCCTGATCCCCAAACAAGGCAAAGACCCCATCTAAAAGGAGAATTTCAGACCAATACCCCTGATGAATATGGATGCTGAGATTCTCAACACAATCCTAGCTAATATACTCCAATGACACATTAAAAAAATAATTATTCATCCCACCAGGTGAGATTTATCCCTGGGATGCAAGACTAGTTCAACATTCTCAAATCAATCTCTGTGATAGAACAAATCTATAAGAGAAGAGAGAAGGACCACATATTCCTCTCAACTGATGCAGAAAAGCATTTGACAAAATTCAGCATCCATCCCTGATTAAAACTCTTCAAAGTATAGGAACAGAAGGAATATTCTTCAACTTCATAAAATCTGTCTAGGAAAAGACCACAAATAATGTCATTCTCAGTGGGGAAAAGCTGACAGACTTCCCATTGATATCAAGAACACGACAAGGATGCCCACTCTTTCCACTATTGTTCAACATAGTACAGAAGTCCTAATCACAGCAATTAGACAACAAAAACAAAATAAATAAAAGGTATTCAAATTGCCAATGAAGAAATGAAACTCTCTCTCTTCACAAATGACATGATAATTTACATGAAAACCCAAAAACTTCACCGCCATACTACTGGAACTCATACAACAATTCAGTAATTTGTCAGGACACAAAATCAATGCACAGCAATCAGTTGATTTCCTATACACTAACAATGAAAATATGCAAACACAAATTAGAGAATTGACTCCATTTACAAAAGCACCAAGAACCATAAGATACCTGGGATTAAACCCAACCAAAGAGGTAAAGAATTTGTACTTGAGCAACTCCAGAACACTCATGAAAGAAATTGAACAAGACACAAAAGATGGAAAAGCTTTTCATGCTCATGGATCAGAAGAATAAACATTTTAAAAATGTCTATACTGCCCAGAGCAATGTATACTTTCAATGCCATCCCAGTCAAACTTCCAATGGCATTTTTCACAGGGCTGCAACAAACAATCCTAAAATTGTATGGAACCTGAAAAGACCCTGAATTGCTAAGGAAATGCTGAAAAGCAACACAAAGGTGGGAGCATAACGTTGCCTGATCTCAAGTTTTACTACAAAGCTGTGATCACCAAGACAGCATGGTACTGGCACAAAACCAGACACATAGACCAGTGGAACAGAGTAGAGAGCCCAGAGATGGACCTGAACTCTATGGTAAAATAATCTTTGACAAAACAGGAAAAAATATCCAATGGAAAAAAGAGTTTCTTCAATAAATGGTCCTGGGAAAATTGGACAGCTATATGTAGAAGAAAGAATGAAACTTGGTCATTCTCTTACACCAACACAAAGATAAGCTCAAAATGGATAAAAAACCTCAACATGAGGCAGGAATCTATCAAAACCCTAAAGGAGATCATAGGCAGTAACCTCTTGGATATCAGCAACAGCAACATCTTTTCAGGCAAAGGAAACAAAAGCAGTAATGAACTTTTGGAACTTCATCAAGATAAGGAGCTTCTGCACAATGAAGGAAACACTCAAGAAAACACACAGACAACCCATGGAATGGGAGAAGGTATTTGCAAATGACACTAGAGACAAAAGACTTTTATCTAAGACTATCTATGAACACTTTTTCCAAAGAAGATACACAAATGGCCAACATACACATGAAAAATTGTTCATCATCATTAGCATTCAGGAAGATTCAAATAAAAACGACACTGAGATAACACCTTACATCAGTTGAAATAGCCAAAATCAACAAGACAGTAAACAACAAATGTTGGAGAGGATATGGAGAAAGGGGAACCCTCTTCCACTGTTGTTGGGAATGCAATTTGGTGCAGCCACTTTGGAAAACAGTGTGCAGAGTCCTGCAATATTTAAAAGTAGAGCTACTCTATGGCCCTGCAATTGCACTACTGTGTCTTTACCCCAAAGATACACATGCAATACAAAGAAGGGTCACATGCACCCCCATGTTGATAACAGCCATGGCCACAATTGCCAAACTGTGGAAAGTGCCTAGATGCTCTTCAACAGTCCAATGGATAGACAATATATGGTCCATATATACAATGGAATATTATACCTCAATCAGAAATGATGAATTTCCACCTTTTGTATCAAAATGGATGGGTTTGGAGGAGATAATGCTGAGTGAAATAAGTAAAGCAGAGAGTTGGTTATCATTTGGTTTCACTTATGTGTACCATAACGAAGAACATAGAGGACTTTTGGGCAAGGAAAGGAAGGGTGAATTGGGGGAAATCAGAGGGGGACTTGAAACATGGGAGACTGTGGACTCTGAGAAACATACTGAGGGTTTTGGAGGGGAAGAGTTGTGGGATCCTGGTGGTGGATATTGAAGAGGATATGTCCTGCATGCAGTACTGGTTGTGATGCATGAACAGTGAATCTTTGAACACTGAAAAAATAAAATAAAATTAATTACAAAAATATAACGTCTAAGACTATTGGAAGGTTTTATTTGTAAACATGAATAAATTCATTGAGGCACTGCAATTTCTTCTAACTCACTTCAGTGGAATCAGCAGGCTAAACAGTTATTTCATGGATTAGTGATTGGTTCTGTGAATGATTGTTCTTTGCCATAACTACACCATGTCTTTGATGGGGGAAGAAAAAGATTCTAGCCTTGAAAACAATGTTCCCACTAAATTTACAGACATATAAATTGTATTTCAACAGTGGCTTAGTAGGTCAGGTGTCTCCTTTCTGCTCAGGTCATGATCCGAAGACCCTGGTATTGAGCTCCAAGTCTGGCTCTCTGCTCAATGTGGAGTCAGCTCCTCCTTCTCCCTCTGCTCTCCACATCCTCCACTCATGTTCTATCTCTCACTCTGTCATAAATAAATAAATAAAATGGAACTGGGTTGCACTAAGACAGCTACTGAAGGGTTTGCCTACACTCTAGAGCAAATCAGTGAAGGACATGCCTCCATTCTGAATCCATCTTTGTTTATGCAGAATTGTAATCAAAAAAGGAGAGTAATTAAAGCAAAAATAACACTCAAAAAAAAAAAAAAACCCTAACGTTTATTGGGTGTTCTGTGTCAGACAGTATTGTGAATTGCTTGCCTTCACTTACTAATTTAATTATCCAAACACATCCTCAGCTCTATGTACCATCACCAGACACAATAGAAAAGTAGGAGCAGGGGCGCCTGGGTGGCTCAGTTGGTTAAGCGACTGCCTTTGGCTCGGGTCATGATCCTGGAGTCCCGGGATCGAGTCCCATATCGGACTCCTGGCTCTGCGGGAAGTCTGCTTCTCCCTCTGACCTTCTCCCCTCTCATTATCAGTCTCTGTCTCTAATAAATAAATAAAAAAATCTTTAAAAAAAAAAAAGAAAAGTAGGAGCAAAACTCAGAAAAGTAGGAGCAAATCTCAGAAACCTCAAAAAAAAAAAAAACAAAAACAATTCTGATTGTCCTACTTATGCAGGTAAGCCATTTTCCCTTAGTTCCATTCCATCAGCACATTCCACTTTGACTGTCTCGCTAAATGTTGGAAAACTAAGGGAATATATCCATTTCTATAATACAGGGAGGTTTTGTTTTGTTTTCTTTTGAGCAGGATTTTGACCTTTTCATAACAACCCTAAGTAGTTTACATTTGTTGGTATAAAATAATTTTCTCAAACAATTTCAAGTTTAAATAACTAAAATAACAATACCACAATTACTAAAATTTTTAGAACTAAATTTAGATATTGAATTATCCTTTTTTATTGTGTTATGTTATTCAACATTAGTGGGGTTTTTTTAAGATTTTATTTATTCATTTGACAGAGAGAGCACAGCTAGAGAGGGAACACAAGTAGAGGGAGCGGGAGGGGGAGAAGCAGGCTTCCCAATGTGGAGCTGGGAGCCCAAAGTGGGGCTTGATCCCAGGACCCCAGGACCACAACCTGAGCCAAAGGCAGATGCCCAAGGACTGAGCCACCCAGGCTCCCTTCATTAGTTTTTGATGTAGTGTTCTATTACTTATGGAACTCAAACTTTATTTAAAATCTGAGATCTGAATTACATGATTCTTTTTCTTTCCCTCTGAGGATAAGCATGCATCATTTATGGCTGACATTTTCTTTGTGCAGAAAGCCTTTTTGTAACTAAGTTATTTTACAGGAAATTAAGAGTCAATATCCTCAACTAAATTTTACATGAAAAATAATAGGGGGAGTGAGAATAGAAGATATACCCTCATTTTAATCCTAACTCACTGAGATATTTTACATTCAAAAAAAGATAAGGGTAAAGTAGATCTGTGTATGTTCTTTTTTTTTTCAGTGTTCCAAGATTCATTGTTTATTAACCACCTCCAGTGCTCCAAGCGTACCTGCCCTCCTTAATACCAACCACCAGGTTCACCTGTCCCTCCACCCCCTCCCTTCCAAAACCTTGTGTTTGTTTATAAGAGTCCATAGTCTCTCATGCTTCATCTCTCCCTCCAATTTCCCCCAATTCACTTTTCCTTTCTTTCTCCCAATGTCCTCTATGTTATTTCTTATGCTCCACAAGTAAGTGAAACCATATGATATTTGACTTTCTCTGCTTGACTTATTTCACTCAACATCATCTCTTCCAGTCCTTTCAATGTTGATACAAAAATTGGGCATTCATCCATTCTGATGGAGGTGTAAAATTCCATTGTATATACAGACCATATCTTCTTTATCCATCCATCTGCTGAAGGAAATCTTGTCACTTTCCAAAGTTTGGTGATTGTGGTCATTGCAGCTGTGAACATTGGGATAGATAAGGCCATTCTTTTTTCAGTGCATCGTATATTTGGGGCAAATACCCAGCAGTGCATTTGTATGTTCTCTTTCAAACCTGAGCTAATTACCTTGACTATTTTTTCCCCATGAAACATTATTTATATATTTATGTACTTATATATTTATTTATTATATAAAATTATAGCACTGGAATAGATTTTGCAATTTATAAGTTTGAATTGTTACTCATATGTAAAATTACTCTTGCAATACTTCATCAATAAAAATATTTCTAAATAAAATGGTCTATTTCTTACTACTTTTCTAAAATTTAATTATATTTTTTCAGTGTTCCAATATTCATTGTTCATGTACCACACCCAGTGCCCTCAATACCCACCACCAGGCTCACCCACCATCCTCTCTTCTCCCCTCCAAAACCCTGTTTGTTT
>JAPYYJ010003950.1:0-10956 GCA_028533885.1 Nasua narica
GTTGCTTCATTTCTTTTGGGGGGATTTCCAGAAGTGAGATTAATGGATCATATGGTAATTCTATTTTTATTTTTATTTATTAACTTATTTATTTATTTTTAAAGATTTTATTTATTTATTTGACAGAGAGGAGAGAGATCACAAGTAGGTAGAGAGGCAGGCAGAGAGAGAGGGGGAAGCAGGCTCCCTACTGAGCAGAGAGCCTGATGTGGGACTCGATCCCAGGACCCCGAGATCATGACCTGAGCCGAAGGCAAGGGCTTTAATCCACTGAGCCATCCAGGCGCCCCGGTAATTCTATTTTTAATTTTTTTGAGAACACTTTATATTGTTTTCCACAGTGGCTGCACCAATTTATAGTCCCACCAACAGTGCGCAAGTGTTCCCTTTCCTCCATATCAACACTTTATCTTTTGTTTTTTGGTAATAGCCACTCTAACAGGTGTGAATTGATCATTGTGGTTTTCTCATTTACATTTTTCTGGTGATAAGTAATGTTGAGAACCTTTTCATTTATTTCTCAGCCACTTGTATGTCTTTTTTTTTTTTAAAGATTTTATTTATTTATTTATTTATTTATTTATTTATTTGACAGAGAGAGAGATCACAAGTAGGCAGAGAGGCAGGCAGAGAGAGAGGGGGAAGCAGACTCCCTGCTGAGCAGAGAGCCGGATATGGGGCTCTATCCCAGGACCCTGAGATCATGATCTGAGCCGAAGACAAAGGCTTAACCCACTGAGCCACCCAGATGCCCTGCTTGTATGTCTTTTTGGAAAAATGTCTATTCAGCTCTTTTGTCTATTTTAAATCTCTTGAGTTGTAGGACTTCCTTATATATTTTGAATATAACTCTTTATCAGATATATGCCTTGCAAATGTTTTCTACCACTCTGTAGGTTTCCTTTCATTTTGTGGAGAAGTTGTTTAGTTTGGTGTAATTTCACTTGTCCATTTTCGCTTTTGTTGTCTGTTTTTGGTCATATTGCCAAGGCCAAAGTCAGAAAGATTTTTTCCTCTGCTTTCTTCTAGGAGCTTTTATGGTTTGGGCCTATGTTTAAAATCTTTAATTCATTTTGAGTTAATTTTTTTTTAAAGATTCCATTTATTTATTTGACAGGGATAGCATGAACAGGAGGGGAGAGGCAGAGAGAGATGGAGAGGTAGGCTCCCCATTGAGCAGGGAGCCCAATGTGGGGCTCGATCCCAGGACCTTGGAATCATGATCTGAGCCAAAGGCAGACACTTAACTCACTGAGCCACTCAGGCATCCCCATTTTGAGTTAATTTTTGAGAATGGTGTAAGATAAGGGTCCAATCTCATTCTTTTGCATGTGGTTGTCTAGTTTCCTAATACCATTAATTGAAGAGCCTATCCTATTTCCACATGTATTCTTGGCATCTTTGTCAGAGATCAGTTGACTGTCAATGTGTTGATTTATTTCTGTGCTCTTTATTCTGTTCTATTGCTCTGTGTGTCTATTTTTATGCAAGTGTCATACCGTTTTGATTATTGTATCTTTAACATATTTTGAAACCAGGAAGAATGATGCCGTCAGCTTTGTTCTTCTTTCTCAAGATTAGTTTGGCTATTTGAAGTCTTCTTGGTTCCACATGAGTTTGAGAATTTTGTTGACATTTCCATAAGAATTGCCATTGGAATTTTGATAGGGGTTACATTGAATCTGTAGATAACTTTAGATAGTATGGATATTTTAATGATGCTAGTTCTTCTAATTCATGAACACAGGATATCTTTCCATTTACTTGTAGCTGTTTTTTACATAAAATATTATTTAGGCCTATTTTCATTTTTTACATTAAGATGTAAACATCCCATTATCCAAAGTAGTGGTGAAAAAACAAAACAAAGCCAAAAACAAATTAAGCCTTTAAAGAAAGCTGGTAAGTTTTAATGTGTCCTTGCTGCATGATCCAAACACCGAACACTATAATTCAATAATAAGAAGAACCATACAGAACCAAACTGGTGAGAGAGCCATAGAGTATCAATATATAGCAAACTCACAGAATGCTCCATCTTCTTGGTTAACTGGCTATTTACAAGAGAACTCTTCTTGTTTTAACCATTAGTTCAGAACAATCTTTCTTAACTGAACCACTTCAATTTCTTGGCTCAGTAAAGAAGTACAAAATGCCAAACATAAATCAACTTTATTTTGCTGATTTAGGATCATGTGGTATAACTTGGGGGTAGCTCTCAGAGTACACATAATTTCTGTGCAGTTTTGTTAGAGGCAGAAAACTGAAATGGAATTTCCTGTTTTAAATAAATCCCTGATATCACAAGCTTATTGTCTTCCTTTTGCCTCATTCTCCTGGAAGGGGAGTGCAGCAAAAAGGTTCTAGTTAAGCAAAATTTTACAGTTGCAGATATATCTACATGTGCGGGTTCAGGCAAACAGGATAGTTCAATGACTACTCCTCTGGACTATTCTGCTTAATAAATACACCCAGTAACATGAATTATATATAACGGGTCCACTATTTTCTGGATATAAAATTTTAGTACCTTATATGTACTTCGCTTGGAATCTTTTCTTTAAAAACAAAAGAAAATCATTAACGAAGGTACCTTCCCCAAACCAGGAGAGTTGCAGATTTTGCTAGTGGAATCAAACTGTGCTTCCTAAATTATTAATTCATAACTGCTTGAACAACCTTTTAATGTTATCAAAAAGCAAACAAGTTCTCTAAGATTCTAGGTGCTGAACTTCCCGAAGCCACAAAATAGAACAAGCTGCCTGGAAAGGTTACCTTCTGATTCTCTTAGTACAGGTCAGTGTTTCCACAGAGCAGAACCCATACTCCTGGCGGCACACAAGGGGATTTTAGCTGGTATACAACACGGAAGTAAATAATGCAGAATCACAGTGAAAATGTCATGTCATTCCCTTTACAATTTTATCCTTCTGATGATTCCACAGAGAGAGCCCCATTTTGGTGCTGGGTAACATTTCTCTCACTGCAACAAAGAGCTGGCTTCTTGAATTCAGAGCCTTAGGAGGCATTAGTATCTAGTTAGAATTTAATAACATTTTTTGTTTTATTTTGTAGTTACGGTAAATTGATGCTGTTTTTCCTCTTGGAGTAGAGATTAGTTTGTTTTTAAACTATTTTAAGATTTAAACCATAAGGGACGCGTGGGTGGTTCAGTGGGTTAAAGCCTCTGCCTTCGGTTCAGGTCATGATCTCAGGGTCCTGGGATCGAGCCCCACATCGGGCTCTCTGCTCAGCGGGGAGCCTGCTTCCCCCTCTCTCTGCCTGCCTCTCTGCCTACTTGTGAACTCTCTCTCACTCTCTCTCTCTCTCTGTGTCAAATAAATAAATAAAATCTTAAAAAAAAAGATTTAAACCATAAATACTAAGAAATAATAGTATGTTTAATACTCAAGTGATTGAAGTCTGGGGAACAGTGGCTACAATCTAACAAATCACATATTTAAAAAGTGATTTCGGGGGCCCCTGGGTGGCTCAGTGGGTTAAAGTCTCTGTCTTCTGCTCAGGTCATGATCTCAGGGTCCTGGGATCGAGCCCCGCATCAGGCTCTCTGCTCAGCAGGGAGCCTGCTTCCTCCTCTCTCTGCCTGCCTCTCTGCCTACTTGTGATCTCTCTCTCTGTCAAATAAATAAATAAAATCTTTTTTTTTTTAAAGATTTTTTTATTTATTAGATACAGAGACTGAGAATGAGAGGGGAGAAGGTCAGAGGGAGAAGCAGACTTTCCGCAGAGCCGGGAGTCCGATATGGGACTCGATCCTGGGACTCCAGGATCACGACCTGAGCCAAAGGCAGTCGCCTAACCAACTGAGCCACCCAGGCGCCCAATAAATAAAATCTTAAAAAGAAAATACTTGTGATGTTCTAAAGATAAGCTCAAAAAAACCTTCTCCCAGATCAAGTGATTTCCAGAGTTAAGATTCAAGCAAAAATATAAAAGGAAAAAGAACCAATTCCACACCATCCTGGACTTCATAAACTCATGGTACCATAAGTGTGCAAATAATCTGATATTAACAAGTTGTTTTAAACATAGGCTCCATGGCATCTTTTTATTTGGGCTATACTTATGCCTCACAAAGGTGAACCCAGGCTGTAGAGTTCCCGCTTGGTCCTCAGAGCATGTACCACACACATTTTTTGATTGAACTCTTCAGAAGGATTGAGGATGGCTAGCCACATCTCCAAATGGCTTCTGACTGTTCTTCCATGGTCGTTGCCCTAGAGACAGAAGTCTCCTTCTCTGAATAACAATCTCATGACTAACATGAGGGGTTTGCCTACCAGGAATTGCACGTTCCCAAGCATGACAACCTAACTTAAAAAGGAGAGTTGGAGAAAAAGAAAGCAGAGCTCCCTGATTGTGGTGAACGGTTTCTTCATCACAGTGGCAGTTAGGATATGCTCCCTCCTTTTTCCCCTAGAAGCCAGGGCAATATGTTTGAAGGATGGTGTCAGGGTAATCAGGTAATCAGGTAATCAGGTAAACATGGTAATCAGGAGCCTTGCTCTGGGCTTGCCGTAGCTGGATCTGCAGTGTAACAAATGCTCCCACAGTCTCCTGAAAGAAAGGCTGACATAGGTTGAGCAATTCATAGATATACATGTTGCACAGACAGATTAAACCAAAAAAAAAGATTTCACATGTAATAGACAAGTAACTAACACTGGTAAAGGCAGGCTGCTGTTCCAACAAAAAATGCAACAATGTAATTAAAATCTTGACCCTCACTCTGCCAAAGACTTTCTATGGCATTAAAACCTCAAAATTAAATTCAGAGCTTCACATAAAAAAGTGAGGATAAATGCCACAATCCCTGACAGAGCCGCTGGTTCCAGTCACTGGTGAGCAAAAGAAATCTTATCAGCACCCTCAGAATCAATAGAATATGCAGATGTGACCCTATGGACCAAGTCCAGTTCACATATGGAAATATAAGGGGGCCTCAGCTTGATTTCCATCTGCATGTCAGACAGATTTATCTGTTGAAAGAGACATTGGGGAGGGTATGTGCTATGGTAAGTGCTGTGAAATGTGTAAGCCTGATGATTCACAGACATGTACCCTGGGGCAAATAATACATTACATGTTAATTATAGAAAGGAAAGGAAAGAAAAGAAAGGAAAAGAAAAGAGGAAGGAAGGAAGGAAGGAGAGAAGGAGAAAGGGAGAGAAAGAGATACTTGGGATTATTATATCACTGCTTGGTCCTCTGAAGGAAGTTATCAAGCTCAATGAAATGGTAGGATATGACAGCAGTGTTTGTCTTCATCATGTTATAAGTAGTAATGAACTCCTTCTGAAGCTCATCTGGGAAAGAGAAGGCCAGAACATTTGGGTAATTTTCAGGGCACAATATCAGGTAACTCACTCCCAGAGAGCTAATAAAATGAATGTTATATTTTTTAAATTAACGTATAATGTATTATTTGCTCCAGGGGTACATGTCTGTGAGTCATCAGGCTTACACAGTTCACAGCGCTCACCATAGCACATACCCTCCCCAATGTCCATCACCCAGCCACCCCATCCCTACCCCCCCACCCCCCAGCCACCCTCAGTTTGTTTCGTGAGATTAAGAGTCTCTTAGGGTTTGTCTCCCTCCTGATCCCATCTTGTTTCATTTTTTCCCTCCCTACCCCCCATGACCCCCTGCCTTGCCTCTCAAATTCCTCATATCAGAAAGATCATATGATACTTGTCTTTCTCCAATTGACTTATAAAATGAACGTTATAACATCCAGTTTTCAGGGTCCATCTCAGGAAGCTGAGCAAATTTCTCTGGGAGCATCTTAAAATACTTTCTGCACTCCTGCACACCTGTGCCTTGTTCATAGTCAGTAGAAGCGGAAAGTGGCAGCCTATCTCTGACATGAATGACTGACGCAGATAAAGTCATAGACATTTCAACCAGCAGAGGAGAACTGTGGAGCCAGGACCCGCCGCTCCGAGAGACGCGAGCCGCAGTCTATTTGTACCTGTTTAAATTGTTTTCATCAAAGTTTTACGGTTTTTGGTGTACATGTCTTTTACCACCTTTGTTAAGTTTATTCCTAAGCATTTTGGTTTTTTTGGTGTTAATGTAAATTGGATTTTTTTTTTTTTTGTAAATTGGATTTTTAAATTTCTTTTCAGACAGTTCGATGTCAGCAAATAAAAAACTACTGATTTTTGTGTGTTGATTTGAAGTGGTGAGAATGATAAGCCTTGCTTTACTCCAGATCTTATTAGCTTTTAGCTTTTCATCATTGACTATGGTGTTAGATATAGGTTTTTTCTATATGGCCTTTATTGTTTTAGGTAAGTTCCTTTTGTATCTAATTTGCTGGGAGTTTTTAATCATAAGAGGTTGTTAAATTTTGTCAAATGCGTTTTGGGCATCTGGCAGAATGATCGTGTGATATTTTTCCCTTATTCTGTTATTATGGTGTAACACATTGATTGATCTGCATATATTGAACCTTTCTTGCATCCTATGGATAAATTCTACAAGGTCATGGTATATGATCCTTGTAATGTGCTGTTGAATTTGTTTTGCTAGTGTTTTGTTGAGGGCTTCTATGTATGTTCATTATAGATATTGCCCTGTGGTCTTTTGTCCTAGTGTCTTTGTCCGTATTCAGGTGATGCTGGCCTTATAAAATGAGTTTGGAAGTTTGAACGGTTTATGACATTGTTGTATTAATTCTCTATGTGGTAAAATTCACCTATGAAGCTTTTGCTTTTTGTCCTTGGCTTTTGTTGTTGTTGGGAGGTTTTTGATTACTGAGTCAATCTTTGTATTTGTTATCAGTCTTTCAAATTGTCTATTTCTTTTTTTTTAAAGATTTTATTTATTTATCTGACAGATCACAGTAGGCAGAGAGACAGGAGGATGCAAGCTCCCCGCTGAGCAGAGAGCCTGATGTGGGCCTCAATCCCAGGACCCTGACATCATGACCTGAGCCAAAGGCAGAAGCTTAACCCACTGAGCCACCCAGGCGCCCCTCAAATTGTCTATTTCTTCTTAACTCAGTCTTGGTAGGTTGGACATTTCTGACTTTGCTCTTCTTCACTATGTGCTGACCATTCTGGATCTTTTGATTTTTCATATAAACTGTAGAATCAGTTTGTTAATATCCACAAAGTAACTTGCTGGGATGATATTTGGGATTGCATTGAATCTATAGATCAATTTTGGAAGAACCAATATCTTTTTTTTTTTTTTGAAGATTTTATTTATTTTACAGAGAGAGACACAGCGATAGAGGGAACACAAGCAGGGAGAGCAGCAGAGGGAGAGGGAGAAGCAGGCTTCCTGAAGAGCAAGGAGCCCGATGTGGGACTCGATCCCAGGACTCTGGGATCATGACCTGAGCCAAAGGCAGACGCTTAACAACTGAGCCACTCAGGCGCCTGGAAGAACCAATATCTTAACAATATTGAGTTTCGCTAGCCATGGACATGAAATATATCTCCATTTATTTAGATATTTTAAAATTTTTGTTCCATGTTTTTCTTTTTTTCAGTTTTGGAAGTTCTTACTGACATATTTTCAAGCTCAATGATTATTTCCTTGGCCATATCTGGTACTGACGAACCCACCAAAGACACTGTTCATGTCTGTTACAGTGTTTTTGATTTTTAACAGTTCCTTTCGAGTTTTTCTTAGAATTTCCATCTTGTGTCTTACATTATTTTTTTCATGTCTTACCTTACATATCTATTCTTGCACGTTGTCCACTTTTTCATCACAGCCTTTGCATCTTTTTCCTAGTTATTTTAATTCTCAGTCTAATGATCCTAAAATTTCTGCCATAGCTGAATCTGGGCTTGAGGACTTGCTTTGTCTCTCAGACTGTACTTTTTGCTTTTTAAACGTGACTTATAATTTTTGTTGTTGCTGAAAGCTTGACGAGATGTATCGCATAAAAGGAACTGAAGTAGATAGACCTTTAGGGTAAAGTTTTAAGTTTATCTGGCTAGGAGTTATACCGTATTTACTGTTTGCTATAGTGCAGTGTTGGAGGCTGATTTCCCCTAGTGTCCTTATCATTGTCTTCCCTGTTGCCTTTGGGTTTTCTTAGAAACTTCTGGACTAGGAAAAAAACAAAAAACAAAACCGAAAAACTTCTAGACTAGGGTCTGAGACTTGCAGTTGTTTGGTTTTTGTTTTTGTTTTTTTTAAAGATTTTATTTATTTATTTGACAGACAGGAGAGAGATCACAAGTAGGCAGAGAGGCAGGCAGAGAGAGAGAGGGAAGCAGGCTCCCTGCTGAGCAGAGAGCCCAATGCGGGGCTCGATCCCAGGACGCTGAGATCATGACCCGAGCTGAAGGCAGAGGCTTTAACCCACTGAGCCACCCGGGCGCCCCAGTTGTTTGTTTTTTAAAGACGTATTTCTTTCTTTCTAGAGAAATAGTGGTGGGGAAGGGAAAAGGGAAAGGGGGAGTCTTAAGAAGACTCTACACTGAGCATGTAGCCTGATGTGGGGCTCCATTTCCTGGCTCTGAGATCATGAACTGAGCTGAAACCAAGAGTTGGACACTTAACTGACTGCCACCCAGGCTCCCAAGGCTTGTAGTTGCTTCAGCTGTAATCCCCAGTGATTCTGCAGGATCCCTATTGATGTGCTGGCGGGGCGTGGAGAGACGGTGAGCATTCTATAGTCCTGTGACGAGGTCCTAGTGTTTTAGTGAGCTTGAGTTGGTATTTCCTTTCCCAGCTTCGAAGGCAAAGGGAGCTAGTGTTGGATATTTCTTTTTCCTTAGTCCACTTGGGCTTTAATAAATCTCTAGTGGATTAGGCTTGAGTAAATACAGTTTTCCTTGAAGAGCAGACTTTGTGAAGGACAATGGAGAGTTCTGTGCGTATTTCAAAATGGTTACTTTTCCCCTCTCCTTGCTATGACCACAAGACAATTTTCTTTGATCTTTAAAGTAAGATTCCTACAGGGCTCCTTAAGTTTAAGTTCAAGAGGGCTCCTTTAAAACATGATTCTCAGATTTCTTTTAATTCTCAAGCTAGTCCATACTGAGCTTTGAGCATTTCATCGATTATAGTGTAAAGTGTTTCTACAAATATTGGCTTCAACTGGTGGCTTTTGATTCTGGACTTCTGCTTCTGGAAAGCTGTGATTCTCTATAACTGTCTGTCAGACTGTCCAGGTTTGGGGACAGACGTTTGCCTCTGTGACTTCAATTCTCTGATGACTTTTAAGACACCTGGTTGATTTCCTGATTTTTTCTTATTGTAAGGACAAGAGTGATATCTTTTAAGCTTCTTATATGTCAGACCATAAACTGGAATGTTCTATACACAATGTATTTTTTAAAAATAAATATGAAACTTCAATGTACACTTTACACATTATGGGTTCATAAATTCATAATTATATTTTATCTGTTTAACAGACTTTTATAATACATATTAAGCATTTTGTGTCTATTCATTCTATCAAATATTTGTTTGCCATCTACTATTGCTAGATAGCATGTATACAATGATGGGGAAATGGAATGATGTGATCTTTATCCTCATGATACCCTACTGTCTCACTTATTTTAATTAATAAGGACATTTACTTTTCACATATTTTTTCTCTTTTATGTTTTTCTTTCTTTTTTTTTTTAAGATTTTATTTATTTATTTGACAAAGAGAAAGAGATCACAATCAGGCAGAGAGGCAGGCAGAGAGAGAGGGGGAAGCAGGCTCCCCATTGAGCAGAAAGCCTGATGCAGGGCTTGATCCCAGGACCCTGAGATCATGACCTGAGCCGAAGACTGAGGCTTAACCCACTGAGTCACCCAGGTGCCCCTAATTTTCACACATTATAGGAACTCTAGAAATGGACAAATCCAGAATAATGAGATGGTTCAGTAGTGTGAAGACATTTAATTTGGATTTCTGCTATTTTCTTGACTTTGCCCTCGTGGTTGCAAGATGATTACTTCTCCAAGGCTCATCTTATTTAAAGAAAATTCTCAAGGAAGGAACAGGGAAAATGGGAGGGGGGATAACTCCTTTAAATTAACTATACACAAATACAGAGCCAAGTGGTTTAATTGCAATAAATATCCCTCTGAGGCTAAAGAGTCATTATTTCAGTATAATCAATGTGTGTATCTCCATTATAATTTCATGAAACCTACATGTCTTACCAATAGTATCAAATGTTCCCAGTTTCTATATGTTTAAATGCAAAAAAGGAATATGATTAAAAATACTCAAATAAGTGTACAAACAAAGCTACAGCCAAAGATGGTGGAAACAAGACAAAAGGTACTTAGTGGGGAACAAAATAATGAAATAGCTCAAATTCTTTAACACATGAAAATCCAAATTTGACATATGAGTAGGAGAATATGATATCTTTAAGTATAGGTAAAGTTAAACCGAGTGATATACTTTGTCCATCCAAATGCCAAATTAAAAAACCTGTGTGTCAAAATACTGTAATATATAAATGCAGTGAAATATTATTCAGTCACAAAAAGGAAGCTGTGATATGGATGAGCCTTGAAAGCATCATGCTAAGTAAAATAAGCCAGATACAAATGAACAATATTGTATGATTTCATTTATATGAGGTACTTAGACTAGGCAAATTCACAGAGACAGAAAGAATGGAAATTACAAGGGACTCAGGCAGCAGGGTGCTGGGACTCAAGGCTCAAATAGGGCAGAGTTTCTGTTTGGAATGATTAAAAGTTTTTCGAAATAGAGATGATGGTTAAATAACACTGTGAGGCACTTAACTGAATTGTGCACTGAATTGCACCCTTAAAAAATCATTAAAATGGGACACCTCATGTTATATATATATTGCCACAATAAAAAATGGAAAGAATCTAGGAAAAATATTAAAGGGATTATAAGGAGCAATAAAACCAACTAAACATGGGAATTAAGTGTGAAGAAAAGAATTGCTTTAACTAAGGTTATGAAATTATGTGGAT
>JAPYYJ010003951.1:0-10956 GCA_028533885.1 Nasua narica
GGCTGTACCAGCTTGCATTCCCACCAACAGTGTAGGAGGGTTCCCCTTTCTCCGCATCCTCGCCAACATCTGTCGTTTCCTGACTTGCTAATTTTAGCCATTCTGACTGGTGTGAGGTGGTATCTCACTGTGGTTTTGATTTGTATGGGAGCTGCATTTCTTATTGTTTTGCTAGCTCTTCCTTTTGCTTGTCATGTGGGATCCTTTTTGGGTGACCCTGTCAATATTGATATACCTAAGGATTCTGACTTTAATATATACAGGAATGTCACAATATCCACTGTTGGGTATATGGTAAGAACTTATTCTCTTCACTCTGCATGGCTTGCAGAGAAGTTAAGTAACAATTTAAACCTGATCTAATGCTCTCACAGAAAGTAGTGTTCTTAAGGTATGTATCCCAGATATGGAAGTGTTTGTGTACCTCCATTGTTTCCCTGGAGTGAAAACCCCAGACCTGGACTGATTATCCATATGCATTCCAACATGTCTCTGAGATCTTAGACTGTCCTCAGCAGAGGTTCTTGAAAGTTTTTTGGATTATGGAACTTTTTGCAAATCTGACAAACTACTGACTTCTCTAGAGAGACATCCATTTACATAAACCCACAAATTTTACATATATCATTCAGAAGTATATAGACTCCACGTACCAGGGATAAGGACCTCTAGTCTGAATTCTTCTTGTTTTTGAGTTAGAATTGATTTGGGAAGCCTTGGAAAGATTGGGGGTGGGGGAAGCTCTTACTAGTGAAGACTCCAAACATCTCTCTCCTTGGAGGTTCTTCTCCCATCTTGAAATTAGATTCCCATCCAAGAATCAGACTACTGGGTCATTCAAGTAAACGCTTATTCAGGTCAGGATTCAGAATTCAGGCTGGGCCTATTTTGAAGATAACATCTTAATTATGTCCTTTGATCTCACAGGTACCTCTGCATTAGCCAGATTGGATATATGTAAAGAGAAAAATTTGTACATCTGGATCATCAGGTAAGCAAATGGGATTTCGTCTTAATTTCTCCATTGATTCAGTCCTCTGTCAGTATGTGGCCATTTCCTATCATCTGTTCTTTCTTTACTGCAGTGTGGGTCAGTGAGATGATAAATATTTCTAGAGAAGGAAGCAGCCATTCCTGAGTTTTACCAGATTACTTCATCTGCTGCTTGAAGTCAGTTTTCTTTATTTTAATTTTATCTCATTATTATTTCCTAGATTCACACTTCTATAGCGGATAAAAATTCCCGGCTCTTCTTTTTATGTATATACTTTGGAGAGTTGCGGACAGCTCTCATATTGTTCCTTGGTTGTCAGCCAAGTTACACACATTTAACTGCTTTAATCTTCCTTTGTAATTCAGTCAGCTTGGCTGCTTTTTCTAGACTTTCCCCTATTTCATCTGCATCATTAATAAACAGAGAAAACTGTTACCGCTTGGCTTCTTCTATACCTTTCGTTCTTTTTATTTCCTGGTTTTGCGTCAGATTTCTTGTTGAACTAAAGCCAGTCAGGCATCATTCTTTGGACCACTTTGGCAAGACATGAATGCCTTGCCTACAGCTATCAGTGTCCGATGCAGTAATAGCATCATTGGTATATCCCAGACGGAAGAAAGGAAATGGGAAAGGAGAACAGTAAGGAGCAAAATAATGCATTTTTCGATTCCATGGCAGACTGGCCCTTCTCACCCATAGCAAACCATTGTACCTGAAACCTTTATCACAGCTTTTGTCCTCTCACAGGGTCATGCACGGCACCAGTTTGAATAATGAGAAGCAGGTACTGTGTGTACTGTTTGAGGTTTGGCCACTGTTCTCACCCGGTTTCTTTTGCACATTCTCCCTCTCCCACCGCCTTTCCCAACAGTGATCATGACTTGCTATCAGAATCTGTGGCCATGCGCACAACTGGGCGGGGGATCAACTTGTTGGGAAATAGATCGGCTCAGGTGGTCACGCTCCACGCCTGTGCGTGTAATGTCTGAGGCAAGCGCTTTAGTTCTTGCTATTTCTGTTAACAGTCGTTGGTCTTCTTTTAACAGCCGATTCAGTGGAGATGGGCAGGAGGAAGGGACTAGTGGACCTTTGGTGCTATTCATCAATGCTGTATTAGTTTCACAACTCTTTTCCTGTTCTGATGGGCAGGGAGAAGCATACTGCTTCTAGATGATGCTGAGTTTAGTGTAAAATATGCCAGCATGGGATCTGGGCTTGTCACGGTTCACTTTTTCTTTTCATTTGGTTTGTAGAAAATGGACTTCTACTTCTCCTTATCTTGTGCATTAGAGAGAAAAGGGTCATACCTCTAGGAGCTAATGGCTTATTGGTGTTTTTAGTCACCAGATTCCGGTAGTATATTTAGTTGAAGCTTCCAACAGCTCACACTTGGCTTTCTCATTTGTGTTAGCTTTGCATCTAGTACAGAATTGAATAGGATAGAAGAGACAGTTTTCCTGTTTGTGTCTGTGGCAACTTTCTAGATGATTTGTGGTTTAATCCTTTAAACATTTTTGATACTTTATTACCCCTTTCCCTGTAAAGGCATAAAATATTCTGATTCTACTTTATAATCTTTTAATCAGATTATTTAAGTTTGGAGAAATCAAGGTCAGAATAACAGTTGACACAGTTGCCTCTGAATAGTGACCTAAAATTTTTAACACTTACATTGTTCTTTTTTTGCCCGATTTTATGGCCTTCCTTCATCTACCAGATTTTAGACAAGATCATGTGATTGCGAATCACACATTTCTTGGTCTCTAGCTTCTTAAACAGGTAAGTATATAACCTGGATCCCTTTTAAGTCTGATTTTTAAAAAATGTTAATCCTTCCTGTGGCTTTAAACTGCCGACAATATTGTTCTCAAGCTAATTTCTTTAGGCAAATGATAGATTCTTCAGCATAACTTTTGTTCCTTGTGTCTTTTCAAGACTTGTCAAACAAAGCAAAATGCTAACCTGACTTTAAGGGGTGAAAAATCCACCTTCCCCCGCCCCGTACTATATTATTCTTTGTTCTCTATGTGCATCAAAGTGACAATCCCACACTGTCTCAATTGAGGGAGTCTAGCACAAAATAAAAAACAGCCTGGCACTGTTCTAGGCTGGCAGCCAAAATGTTTTGTGTAGCTTGGTTCTGGCAGTGGTTTTCATAAGGCAGAGGGTCTACCCTCCCAGCACCACTGAAGGAAAGCAAGCAGCCTTAGTCTTTCCTCCTTATCCCATTTCTTTTCTTTCGTTTTCCTCTTTCTTTGCGTAGAACACCATTGTAAAAAAAAAAGACAATATTTCTTAAATAGAAACATTGTTCTCCTCACAACCTCCACGTTTGCTAAGCGGCATTGTTCCTTCCAGAAGCTTGTGTTAGATTTCCCTTTTCCATCCCTTAGAGATTTTCTTCACAGTTGCATTTTTGCCACAATTTTCAGAAAACCCTTCTGAATATTGCTAACTTTGGTCATGTTGACACAGTAATTTTGATTGGTTGGAATCTCATCTTCCTTCATAGCTTATTATTTGAATGGGAACTCTTGAATGATACTTGCTTTTGTATTATTATGGATCTTTAAGCCAAGATATCTCTTGTGCGACCAAAAAGTCTGCCATTGTTTTCTATTTTTGTCTAAAACTCAGGGTCAGCTCATAGCTTTTGCAGATTGAATACTCATTTTTAGGATGTCTGATAAATGTTGCTAGGTGAGCAAATGAACTTCCATAAAATATAAAGATGTGTATTTAAAATTTTTCCTTTGAAATGAAAATGCAAGATAGAACACAGTGTTTTTGGGTTTCCCAATTCTCTCTAAATTATAGCTAGTGACCTATTATTACAAGGGGTGTGAAAATGTAGCATTATGATTTTTAAGTGATGATTTGCGCGGGAGACTAGGTTTTCATTTTGAGCAAGCATTCTATGAAATTTCGTAGAATGTTCCTCAAAATGTAAATGTGTTTTCTGTTGTATTAAGCAAAAACGAATGACTGACTTTCAAGTGGTCTATTTTAAAAATTAGTGTTTTGCAATCAAGATAAGAATAAATAGGCAGAATATGTTTTCTAAGGAGGAGATTGATATTGTTTTGACTGATTTTTATTTTAAAAAGTTGTCAGTGATTTTTGGCAATAAGAAAAGTACTTTGGGAGGAAAAACTCATGAATTTTTGTAACAGTGTAACACGTGTGGCTGAAGGAAAGTAAATAGTGGTTCCTGTTAGAAGTATTAATGTGAAACATTTTTATATCCCTGTATACATTGGGAAATAATATCTATTATGGATGCATTAAGATCAACTTGTACAATCTAAGAGTTGTTTTTTTTTTTTCCTAGAGATCTATTTTTAATTTAGAAAATGCTTTAAAATCATGAAAAGGGTTTGTAAAACAGGTATAGGAGAATTATGCATTAAATAAACTCACCTGTTATTTTCTCTCATTCTCAAGACAGGTTCAGCAACATATTGGCTCATTAATTTAACAAAACAAACAAGTACTCACGTTGCTTTGTATGTATAATGCACATGTTAATAAATGCTACAATTCTCTACCCCCCCCCCCATGCTTGTATTTAAGTGCCTATTTCTGTAGAGTAGCTAAGATGAATCTGGGGGGGGGGATGCTTGTTAAGTTATATCAATTAAATCGTTAGGTCAACATTTTATGTTTCAGAATTATGACATTTTTTAGAAGGGAAGCCAATGAAACTTTTTTCTCTTGGTCCCATTAACTGCACGACTGTCTTGAATCCTCTGTGCCACGGTGTGATAATAGAGACCAAAACTTATTCTCTATGTTCACATATACTGAATAATGTTCATTGCATATTAAATACTATGCATCGACTTTAAATACATTTTCTCCAGTGGTATAATTTTTATTTGCAATTAAGCCCTTTGTCTTTTCTGTGGTAGGAACGTATCTTTCAGTGACTTAGAAATTGCAACATGAATTGTTGTATTTATTTGTTTATTCCAACTATACACAGAGGCGTAATAGAAATATATTTAAGATCTGTGATGTTTTGAGTATTTGAGCAGTTGTTTTTGCTGTTGTTTAGGTAAATGCTATTGAGTTTTTTATTTTCATAGGTAATAAATTTTACAGTTTTGTTTAATTCAGAACACACATCAAAGCTTCTATATCTTTATAGTTTGATGTTACACAGTTTGTAGGAATTAGTGTATAGTAACTTAATCATTATATTTGTAGCAACATGGAAAAATAGCTTTATTGAGGGATACCGGCAAAGTTGGTTAAATACTAAATTTATTATTTTAACTAGGATTTTATCTTATTGTATTACATATCATGTTTATAATTATGGATGGTGTTTTATTTCATTTGGATATCAGTACAGGTTTTGAACATTACTCCTGGGTAGATGGTTTGAATATTTTGCTTGATATCAAATATTGGTAACATGTAAGATATTGATTTCTAAGTTTAAATATTAGTCATCTTTCCTTACGCATATGGTACACATTTCAGTGTTAAATTTCGTTAGAGAGTATTGCATGAAAGTGTATGTGCTAATTCAGTTGTTTGATTCCCCCTCTAATTTTTGATACATTTTAATTCCCCCTGCCCGACATATTATCATTCCGTAGAATACTGTCACAAGTATGTCATATGTTTTCTGTGGCATCTCACACTGCTCACTTTTTATCCATAGTACCATATGAGTTCCCCCTTTTTCAGGTTTACACTGCATATTTTAAGCTGCTGATAGTGTAAGTACATTGCAAGGTAAAGTGACATTTAGCTTTTTGAGCTAGGCTCATTTTTAGCATGAGAGCAGGGGTTTTTTTTTTTTTTTTTCTCCTTTTTTCCTCTGCCCTAAATCTTCCCATATTTCCCATTAAAACAAAGAAATTCAACAAACAAGCAAACAAAGAAATTCAGAGATTTGGCTACAGCAGCAATTGAAATGCATCAAAAAGTGGCTACTACAATATAGTTTTATTAATGAATGATCTACATTGGTTCCAGCTGTGCCCATGTGATTAGGCCTTCACCAGGCAGCAATGGGTATTTCCCTATTGCTTTTATTTGATTTCCAAGAATGTGTCATCTGTTACATCAGCCCCTGCCAATATGCCCCCTGTAAAAGTGTTTTGTTTTCTTTTTCCTTCCAAATTTCTGAAGCATAAGTTGAATACCCACACATATCCCTGCCGAAATATTGTTTCTAGTGAATAGTGGCCTGGGTTTCTATGCCTGGTGTTGCATACCAAAATTCCAGAATATAAATTAAAGTAAATGTTTATTAAGTTTATCAGTAAATTCTCAGAAGTGTGGTTGCCTGGTAATGCTAAAGATAGACTATTTTTGCTTTTACGTTTCCATCTTAATATTTTATGACAGTGGTATAATGTGTTATAGAGGTGGACAAGCTTGCAGATTGAAGTGGGGATCGTCCAGATTGTTCCCTTCCCTGGACCATATGGTATAGTTCTAAAAGCCTTTTGTACGCTGTCTGTTCAGTTTATTGTAAACTCAATCTTTAGTGCACCTAAAAAGATAACCAAATAAAAATGGGCCCGAGAAAAAGGACTTCGTATCATGTAGGGACCCCAGAAACACTGGTTTTAAAGGCGATAACTGTAGATGAGATTGAAGTTGAGATGAGATAAACAAAGGAGGCTTGTCATTCTCTGAATATGCTTTTGAGTTCATATGGATTGTCCAAGATTGCCTTGAATGAAGGAATTTATGTTATCTGACTATACTTATTATCCTTATTTTTCCCATTCCTGATGTCTCATGAAGAAGAGGATGTCGCTCTTATCTGTTTTACAGAGGAAGCTTCTACCTAGGAACAGTGCCAAAAAATATCTAAGCCCCAGGTTTTATGAATATATAGGGTTTTTTTTTTTTTTTTTTACTGATTTCAGTGATAATTTAGGGCTAGGACTTTCAATGATTTCATCCTTATAACCATTACCCCTACTCAGATTATTGAAAAGTTTCTAACTCCTATTCATCCCCCCTCCCACACCCTCCCCGCTTGACCTGTTAGGGTTCCATAATTCTATTTTAGGAAAATGGGATAAGAGATTGCTTATCCCATATGCTAAGACTCTTTAAAAGCTGGGAATGAGATGATTTCTCCTGACTCTCACTCCCCTTCCCTCCCAAGTAAGCTACTGTTCGAGAAGAGCATTAGACATTACCCATTGCTTTTTGGCACAAGAGATTTATGCTGAAATTCTACCAAATGAATGGGGGTGGGGGGGGAAGGAGAGCCTGTGAAGAGCATGATTCTTTACTCTATCATTACCCTGAACCACTGAAAGGGTAACTGAGAGGAACTCAAATGTTATTGGAATGTATAATTTCCTTTTGAATGGCCACAGTGAAATATGTTTGAACAAAAAAGGCAGAAAAAGTATATGTGGCTTATGGAGCTGATGGTGATTGAAATTAATGAATCTTTCCAGTTCTTTATGATTGAAATTATTCCAGGAATGGTACACATTCAAAATCTGTCCAACAGAAATCTATAGAGGGTTTTATCTTAAGGAGTTTATTTGAGATAGGTGAATGATATATATCATACTGTGAAACATGTTACAGGTTTGAGGATCAGTGAGGAAGAGAAATAAGAATCTTGTAATGACTATACAACAAATGGATTTCTGTGGAGGAATTAGAACGTGCTTATTTAAGTAACTACACTACTGAAAATCGTAGAAAGGCAAATTCAGAATTGTTTTTATTTCTTCTAGCTAAGAAGAACTAGATCATAGCCTAAATCGAGTTAGACAGTCTAACTCAAGTACCTCCTCTTTGCTGCAGCTTCCTTTTAGTAGTAAAAATGCTTCTGGCTCCAGGTAGTAGAAGCTCTTACCGGTATGACTGAAATGAGGAAGGGTTTCATTTGTCTCATGTCATAAGAAGTTTGGAGGCAGTTCACAGGTAACTGATGCCATCAGGAACCCAAATAACATCTCCTTTCCCATCCTTAGCACATAACTTTTGCCTTTTATTTCACAGATGACTTTTATACCCCCAGAAATTGTGCTTACCTTCAAGCAGGAAGAGAAGTGAAGGATGCTCAGAAGCCTTTTCTTCATGGAAAGCACCCCCCTTCCCTCACTCCCCCTTTCTTTTTTTAGAGAGGGATGTCTGCTTGCAGGAGACATCTCATTGGCCAAAAGTATGTCACATAACTACCTCTAGTATGAGAGGAAAAGTATTTTAGTCATCTTGTTTCTATTTTGGAGCAAGGCTCTGAGAAGAAGAATTGGAATGAATGTCCAGTGAGCTGTCCCGAAGTTATCTACCATACTTTTCAATTCTTTTGTATAATTAGTTGCTTAGACCTTTGAATTTTCTGGCTACTTGGTATATATAGTGACTTGTTGTTGGTTCCCTTTTGACATCAAGTACATATGTTTGGTTTTATAATGTTATTTCTGTGTCTGATGACAGGAACTGTAATTAGGTCATCTTGGTGTCTTTACATTTAGCACAGTGCCTAGATGTGAACCCTCAGTTAACACTTGTTGAATAAATGACTGGATGAGCAGTAGGAAATATATTTGTAATATTGGTGTAAATAATTTATGCATATAAAGGATACAGTAATATTTTTAATTTGTGAAAGGTTATAGGTTATATTTTATTTTTTGTTGTTGCTCCTCTTTTTAAAATTTTTTTTTAAAGATTTTATTTATTTTTTTGATAGAGAGATCACAAGTAGGCAGAGAGGCAGGCAGAGAGAGAGAGAAGCAGTCTTCCTGCTGGGCAGAGAACCAGATGTGGAGCTGGATCCCAGGACCCTGAGATCATGACCTGAGCCGAAGGCAGAGGCTTAACCCACTGAGCCTCTCGGGCGCCCCTTATTTTTATTTTTTAAATTTGAATTCAGTTTAGTTAACATATAGTGTATTATTAGTTTCAGTGGTAGAATTTAGTGATTGCATAAAACACCCGGTGCTCATTCCATCAAGTGCCCTCCTTAGTGTCCATCACCCAGTTACTCCATCTCCCCACCGACTTCCCCTCCAGCAACCCTCAGTTTGTTTCCTATGGTTAAGAGTCTCTTATGGTTTGTCACCCTCTTTGTTTTCACCTTATTTTTCCTTCCCCTTCCTATGTTCATCTGTTTTGTTTCTTAAATTGCACATATGAGTGAAATCATATGATATTTGTTTTTCTCTGACTGATTTATTTTGCTTAGCCTAATACACTCTAGTTCCATCCAGGTTGTTGCAAATGACAAGATTCTATTCTTTTTGATGGCTGAGTAATGTGTATGTGTGTGTGTGTGTGTACATATATAATATATCACATCTTTTTTGTCCATTCATCTGTTGATGGACATCTGGGATCTTTCCATAGTTTAGCTATTGTGGACATTGCTGCTATAAACATTGAGGTGCAGATGCCCCTTCAGATCACTATGTTTGTATCCTTTGGATAAATACCTAATAGTGCAATTGCTGGGTCTGGACTACATTTTATTGACTTGCTTGTTTTTATTAAGGGAATATCAAATTGTCAAAGTTGTTTTGAGTAGAAGATATTCAGTTACAAAAGTTATAGAAAAATCTTCAAAATGACTTAATACTGGTGTTTTTGTTGGAGAACATTATTCCATGAGTAAATACAAATATAATTTCTTTTTAACTTTTTTGCACAGACTATTGCTTAAACAAGGATATCTTACAGTTGTCATATATTAAGATCTCCATTTTTGAAGAAGTAAGCAATTTGAACTTATTAAGATGACAATCAGGTAATTTGATAATTTATATTATTGATGTTAATTTACAAGGAGGAGTTATTAGATCCTTGGTAGCCTCATGGCAAAGAGCACACTATATCACATTTTATCCCAGATGGCATTTTGGGTATTTCTTTTAATTTTTATTTTTTCAGTATATATACAAATAGTAATGCACGATAGAAAAATACGTCTACAAGAAACCCAAAGAAGTCCTCTTTACATCTGCTTGCTTTGTGTAAACTGTGTTAGAGGAAAGCAGGCTACCCCTTCACTTGAAATCTGCAGAAGAAATGGCTGAGTGTAACCTGATGGTGTGAGTCAGTGCCTCACAATTCGTCCGATGCCTAACTTAAATTCCTTTTGTTATATTTCCATTCTGTTTCTGTTATTTTGGCCTCAGAGGACAAAGAAAACAACTATCCACTATCTCCCATACAACATTCCCTATATAGCACCATTTTAATAATTCCTCCCTTTTCATTCATGATGGCAGGGTTGTTGGTACCTTAATTACTAAAACAACCTGTGCATGGATAGAACTTATCTCAAAGCAGGGAATGTATTCAAGTATCTGGAACTTAAATTTTCTATCTGAGCAGTTTATAGTCACTGGAAATAAAGGAAGCCCTCTTAACATTCAGAAGCAGTCCTGAGGAGAGAGTTCCTACATAATCACAATTTAGGCAAGATAGTTTCCTAGATTTGGACTCAGAAGTGGGTAATGATGGTCTCTTTTGGCCTGTATGCTGCTCTTTTGGTCATACTTTTGGAGGGAATAATTTATGGTCCAGCACTTCGCACTTAAAAAAAGCGTGTTGAGCACTTTTTTCAGCTTTGTATTCTTAGCCATCACTATAGTATCTGGCACATAATAGGAACTGAAATTTTGTTAAATGAATTGTTTTAGAATCCCTCGATAATGCTTCCTAATACAGGTAGCTTTATGCTTTACATTTCCCCATTCCTCTTTAATTTAATTTTATGCTGCCTAACGAGCACCCATAGTTAATTTTTTGTTGTCTTTATCTTCTTATTCAATAATATCTCCAGTGGTTTATAACTTACCTGAATAGTTAAATGCAGTAGTAATGCCTGGACAATTTTATAATGCTGCTATAATCTTTAATCCAGGAATATCTTTTTTTCCCCTCTCATAAAGTGAGGACTTACTGTAGCCTATTGATGAGAACTCAGGAGTACATTAATAGAATGTCTATTGTGGATAAGG
>JAPYYJ010003952.1:0-10952 GCA_028533885.1 Nasua narica
CGCTTTGGAATCACTTTTCCAAACGTCCTACCTTTCCGAAGGTGGTCGATTTTCTGCTCCTAGAATTGCTCTTCTTCCTCTCTTCTCCCTCCTGTTGAGTATGCTGGCTTTTAAAATGATTTATTAACTATCTAGATGAACTTCTGGGTTCCGACTCTATCTCAACCTCCTACTTCTCCGCCATCTTGCTCCTCCTCCTTCCATTAAGTGTTTCAAAATAAAAAATGTTTCCTTAATTCTCACTAAGTTGGAAATTGACATAAGGATAAAAGCAAATTGATAGTTGTAATTTATTATTTTTATTTAGAAAACAATTTCAAAATATTCAACAATAAATGGCACTCAAATATTTTTATCATCAAGTGAATTATATATGGATAAAAATATCAATACACAAAAGCAATTAAAAAGATTATTTTCCATTATTTTAGTGCAGAGTAGCACTATAACAACTCATATTTTCCTTATGCACCTGCCCATTACTTTTGAACATCTATTTGCTAAATTTTTATTGCATTTACAGGTTTTTTACCTCTCTTTTGAACTAGTAGAAATCACTCTGTTATGGCCCTTTAGCCATATCTTTGTTACAGAATCAACTATAGGATTAAGGTATCACAAAATGATTTTTTTTAAATGAAAGCTTTTATACCTTTTTTTTTAAAAAAAGATTTTATTTATATGACAGAGAGACACAATGAGAGAGGGAACACAAGCAGGGAGAGTGAGAGAGGAAGAAGCAGGCTTCCTGCAGAGCAGGGAGCCAGATAGGGGACTCGAATCCACGACCCTGAGATCATGATTTGAGCTGAAGGCAGAGGCTTAACAACTGAGCCACCCAGGCGCCCCTGAAAGCTTTTATACCTTAAAATATTGCAGCATATCAAATATATCTGTCTCTTTCTTTTCCCCATATGAACTTCTACTGCCTAACCCTCATGGCACATCTTCCATGATATAGAAATTTTCTTGCCAGTTCAAACGTGTTTAACAACCATCGAGCTCCTAAATACTTTCATTTTTATTGTCCAGTCACTGATATTTTTTTTTTTTTTGGTCATTTGTTCCAATTTGTCCCTGAATTACTACTAGATCTTGGCGATTAATCAATGAGCAATTCTAGAAGATTTACTGAAACGAATCTACTACGCCCTTTATGCTGACACTTTCTGTGTATTTTGAAGTTTTACTTTATATTTCTCTTAGTGAAAAATCAGTGAAGTATAGGGAAAAAATACCTTGATTTTTATATTTGTTAATATCTTCATATAACCACTCATTGCTGTGTGATTTGGTGTAAAGGGCTTACCTCTCTGATCTTTTTGTTTTTGCAACTAAAATATTTGTTATGATAATTAATTGAGATAACAAATGTAAAACTTATAGCATAATATTTAGGCCATAGTAAGTGCTCAGTAAGTATTAATATATTTTCTAGATTATCTCAGCTGCTAACTCAGGAACTCAAAATTCAATACCGTGGACAATGAACTACAAAGACACACAGAGTAGAGTAACATATGTGATGTTCAACAATTGTGGCATGCAAGGAAGCAATGTCAGCAAGCAGTATGAAGTTATGTGCAAGCCATGAAAGTTGTGCTAATGAGCTCTGGATATGCCGCAGTGACCTAGGTAAGGCCTTTCCTTAAGAAGTGAGCTTTGCAAAGTTTGGGTATAGTAAAAATCCTAAAAACACAATGAATAAATTTCAAAGTATATAACCAACTTTCTTAATAATAAACTCTTTAGAAGTACAAATATGAAGTATAGTTTGTAGACTAGATGAACTTACTTCAAACTGAACTCAACAACATTTATTACACCCCTACAATACAAAGAGAACCATCCACAAGAAACCTGAAAATATTCAAATTTAACAAAATTCTTATATAATCTCTTCTGGATTTATCACATGTTGGTTTCCTCTGAGAAATATATACTTTATTTTACCTTTAATGTTATATGTCTGTATTTAACTTCCATTGCTTTTGCTCAAACTGTTCAATTTGCTCTTTTTTCCTTATTTCTGTTGGGAGAAATCCTTTAAACTTCCCCATAAGCTTGAAAGGTCATGAATGATTAAAATGGTCTTAAAGTTCAAAAATACCATGATACGCTTTTATAAAACCGTAGGATGATAAAAAAGAACAAGAGTTTACAACCCAAGATAGAATGGTTCTTAATATGTCTGAAAGAACAAGAATGGATTTTCCAACTACGGAGATTCTGATATCTTTCTGCTTTTGTAGATATAAAAAAATGGGTGAGATGTGGGGGAAAAAAACAAAGAATGAGAGGGAGAGACAAATAAAAGCATTTGTGTGTGTGTGCACACACACGTGTGCACATGTAATATGAACATGGAAGTGGAAAAATACAGAACAAGGACCATTGGTAATAAAAAAATATAGAGGTGATTACTTCACACTAAAATTAGTGCCACCTTGAAGTATATACATAACATTTTTTGGCTTTAGTTTCTCAATGTGTGAAAAAAAATAATGCTTAATATTTATAAACCCATAGATTTATACTAACAGTTTATATATGGGGATCAATTAAGTTAATGTTTCTAAGTAATGAGTCTTATTAAATACTCTAAAAGTCATAGAATACATTTAATTCATCCATGGGATTTTAGAAATGTCTGTTCAGGCAGCCCTTCCTTATATTTAGTTCATTTTACTTAGTAAGCCAATGTGTCATAAAAATAGATTATGTTTTGGTCATATAAGCTTATAATTTTAGAGAGAAAGAAGTGGACTGTATACATTTTCAAATTATATATACAGAAAAAAGTGTTGTGTGTGCAGTAACAAAAATCTCTGCTGTTTTCAGTTTTCAAAGGAAAATCTTATGATTAAACAACCTGAGGCATTTTTCCCACAGTTATCCACTGTTATTTATTCATTTATTTGGCTCTCAGTATTTTGTAGCCCTTTGTGTATATCTATGAATTTTGAAATTGTTTTTATCCAAAGATGTAAATTCATCTCACAATATTTTCTGGAATGTTAAGTAATAATTTAAATTGTAATAAACCATAATAGTATATCAAGTTACGAGTTGTGATTGTTGACACATTATTTATGTTTAAGAAGGAGGATATACTTTCACTGTAAATATGACAGTGTTGACAATAAGATAGAAAATAATCAACCTAGAATTTAGTGTAAGAGTTGAAGCCAAACATTTGTTAAAATAATTATAGCATTTATGTGACACTCTTATTCATGTGTTGTACAATAGTGAGCAACACCTTATTGTGGCCAAATGTACTCAGAAAAAAAAAAAAAGAGAGAGATTCTGCAGCCTTTTAAGTTTTTAAACAGCTCTATTTACTTACATTTTCTTCATTTCCTGTGTCAAGTTCTGAAACAATATGTTTTTAAAAACACAAAAGCTTTTTGGAATTCAAAGTAATATAGCTAGGAAAAGGATTTATTAAGTGACTACTGTGTATCAGGCAAAGTGCCAGTTAAATTACATGTCTTATTTTATTTTCATCAATCCATGCTTTATAGGTAAAATTAACCCAATTACAAGGTAAGGAAACTGAGACCAAGAGAAGTTCAGTAACTTATAATAAGATTAAATTTCTGGTAAGTGGAAAATTCTGCAATTGTGCCAATGCCTTTATGATTCCAAACATTTTTACTACTGTCAGTATCACTCAGTGATGAAACTCAAATTATCTATATTTGAATTTCCAGCTCAAGTGAACCTGATGTCAAAGATCATGCCATGAACCAATACATATGAAGCCACTCTTCACAAAGGCACAAAGGCAATATTCTAAAGAACCCCACAAACCTAGTAGAAGAGATAGAGAAGATTAAATGTATATACATATAAACAATTTTATAAGGTCAAAGTGACAAATGCTACAATAATGACAGAGATATAATGATAGTGATTTCTCATTGTAACTCAGATCATTGAAACATAAATGCTTGAAAGAATAATGCACAATAAATCATCCCGGTATATGTATTCTTTCCTATGTCCTTAATAGTGTTATTCAATCTATATATTTCTGTGCTTTTAAAAACTACTATATAAAGTTATAAGCATGTTTTAGCTGGAAGGCTAGAAATTGGAGCAAAAATGACATTGTACTTGTATATTATTTTGACATAAACCCAACATTTCAGAATGTTCATATATTTACCAGAGTCCCCAAATCATTAATATCCTCTGATGGGAGCACTGAGGATATATGAAGACTGAAAAATCAAAACAATAGTAAGCAGACATGATTAGATGACAAGTGAGGAAAAAAGAAATCTTATCCTGTTTCGAACACCAGGTTAAATGAATTATATTTCTTCCATTTTATAACATATATTTACATACATTTTTCTGCCATTAGTTTGGAAGACATAATTGACAGAGGTATGTAGAAAGAAGAAGTTGAGGTCAGATATATATATTTTGGAATACAGCTAGCCACAATTATTCAGTATAATTATAAAAGATTATACTTCTGTACATGCTTTTTATAGAAGGTACTCCTAAGCACAGTCTTCTCTGAAGTTCTAAGAAGGAACTAGTGGGACTTATTTGTGCCAGATGGGTCCCCTGACACATAGGGCTAGATTTTAAGGGATGTTGATTCTCATGAAGCTGGCTATATTCCTGGGATAGGTAAATGAGGGTACATCACACAGACTAAGTAGAGAGTGATGAAGAAGTAGAATTACTTTAGATCCTGATGTCTTCCCAGTCCTTAGCTCCCAGTTCTTAGAGTCCAAAATATTTTTAGATTCTGTGACACAGTGTTGTCTTGCTAACATTTCTTGATCAATAACTATAAGCCAGGTATTCCTTTGAACCAATTATGTAGGAATTGCTGATTTCATGCAGGAGGAAACAAAAACTAAGAGAGTGTAGACACTGTGACAATTTCCAGAACAAATAAATAGGAACCAGAATTCAGAAAATTTAGCTTTCATACCCATACTTAAAATTGTTGGCCTATGCTTCTCATTCTTACAAAACCAATGTTTCTCTCCTATTAATATTGAATAATCTTAATTTTCTAGTTGTGAATGACAGAGGGATTTTCTGAAAAGGAGAAAATTAAGAGATGCCTGAATATATAAAGCAAAGGATAAGATAAAGAAAACACACTCACATTCAGTACTGCCCTGAATCAATGAGGTCATCTATGCAGTCATTTTTCAGCTTCTGCATTTGGGTTTGAGCTGGAACATTATAGGATATCCCGCTTTAGTACAGAAAGAAGAAAAAAATACTCCTTACATGATCAATAGCTTGTGCCATGTGGAAGGCCATCTTTATTTTAATGAAAGCAGAGAATTGTGAAAACAGGGCAGGCATGCCGTGAGTTACCATCAGGGCTTGTGCCACAAGTTCCAGTTCAGCAGTTATAATCATAACTCTAATTCTCCTTATTTTAGCTATGGATTCACATCTACACCTCTTCCCTGTCAGCTTTGGAATGTCCCTTTCTAATGTTATCACCCTCCATTCTCATTGAATCAGGTCAAATGAAGCAATGTTTCATTTATTTGGGGGGAATTTCTGGTCATAAAACTATCTGAAAGGTTATCAATCTTTCCCCCACTCCCTGACTTTTTTGCTAACAGGCTTAATCAACAATGCTGACTGCTTTATGAATGACAGCTCCAAATTCTCCAAAGAAAAGACATCTCTCCACTCAATGCATCTCAATGTAGTACATGCTCATAGAGCTAATCTTGCCTATCACAGTGAATTCTTTAGGTTACTAAGCTCATAATTAAAAGTCTTCACTAATGACATGGTAATTGTTTTAATGGATTTCCAATGAAGTGTGAAGTTCCCTGCTGATATGTCAACAAAATATGAAGCATTGTGAGAAAACGATATAAAGCTTCATAGAATTTAGAGTTAGAAGAGACCTTAAAATTATCTAGGGTAACCTTTCCATAATAGAAAAGAGGGAACCAGCCCTAGAGAAGTGAAGTGTGTTACTGAAGGTCATTACATGGAGTGGAAACTCTAAGTGTCCTGACTCTTAGTATAGTGATTTGTTTCCATTTCACTGCTTATTGATTTTGACCTGCTTTTTATTTATACTGTTGCTGTATCAAGAAACCCTTGTCTTCAAGTTTTTCATGTTATCAGTGGCAACATTTAAATAATATTAAACATTTAAATTATATCAATAAAAGGGTACATAAAACAGTTTTTATTACATTACTTTTGTGGCAAGATTGCAGAGGTGACTTTGGGGATGAATATCTACAGAATTGAGAATTCTTGGTTGGGCACTTTCAGAATAAATATCTTGAGAAGTCAATGAACCAGGAGAGATTTGAAGAAGTCTTAGTGTAATCTCATAGTTAGAGCATGGTACATGAAATAACTAAAATTTGTTTTTAATTGTCTAATATTAAAATGCTTAAAAATATTTTCAGATATTTTAGTCTTGCAACTGTGAGACAAAATAGAATAGATAACAGAACTTTTCAGAGCAAAAAATCGAGGAAAAGTTAAACAACTTATGAAGCAAAATCAAAACATGGATCCCTCCCTTGAAGTGCAAGCCATGCAAAGTGACATAAGTTACATATACACAGAGCCCATTTAAGACCTAGTTTCAATTCATAATCATTAGTGAAGAAATTAAGAATTTTTTCAGTGTGATCATATTATATTTCTTAGATATAAGCGAAGACTATGGAAATTTTATTTTGCTTTATCTTCAGTCACCAAATATTAGTTTTTATTATTAATTCAGAAATGTTTCCACTACATGAGATAGTTTGAGTATTCCTTACAAGCCTTTGGAATTTCAAAATTACAAGTTCAAGTCAAAGGTTGTGTGAACATCTATTTCCAAAGTAAGTTAAAATATATATACTCAAGGAATTTACAGGTACTTGTCATTTTCCCAAAGAATTTAACCAATAATTGGCATGAACTCTAGGAAATGCAAGCCCCAAAGAATTAAAATTGGTAAGCATATTAGCTCTGTTAACCTACTGTGAGTTTCATTGGAAGACAAGGATAATATTCTTCTTACCTATCTTCATTTCAGTAGCATTTTAAGAATGATAATTATCATTAAAAAAACTTTTTGCAAAGTAAGGCAACATTTAAATGCAAAATACTCTTCTTATCACTGTGCCAGTACCCCAACTCATGGATAGAGTAAGCAATGTTACTGCTTCTTTACTTATATCTAGTTTTTGATGGTGTCTCATGCTGTTAAGCTAACTGTTAGACTGTTTCATTTTCCCTCTTGATGAGGGAAAGTGATGTTAATTTTAATTGGATTGCTGTATTTCATTACTTTGTTAATTTCACTCTTTATATTTCTTTTCTGATAGATTTTATCACAAATCAGCTTCAAATAGACTTTATAATGGAGCTTCCTCTACAGTTTGCCAAAGTGTAATATTATAAGCTTGGAGAATCTGTTGAAGTTCTTGAATGAAAAAAAAAAAGAAAAAGAAAAAGAAAAAAAGAATTGTGTTATGTTTGATTGCATTACACAACCTAATAGAGTAGATATTCTCCAAAAGATAAAAGTCCAGTGTCCTTACATTCTGTCCAATGTACCTTCTGCCTTTTGGCACTGATGGTCCCCAAATGACCAAAAACACCAGCTACCTTCTGGCTAGCTACATGTGCTTTGTCCTATCTTGATTCATCTTAAATTCTTTATCTTTATTGGAATTACCACATTTAACAAGAGACTCTATTAAACGCTGAGAAGGAAATAACCCACATGATTAAGTTTATAAAACAAGAAAACATGAAATACATTTCAAATGTTAAGTAATCATGTTACAAGAGTATATTGTATTATCATGTAGTGTCACTCAAATTCAGGGGTACAGACTTTCTTCTGCAATACTAGAACCCTTCTCAAAGATGGGCACAAAGCCCTCTGACATAAATATACCTCTCACACGGAATAGCTCAAAAGGGGCTCAGGAAATTTGCTGGATATGGGCACAGGCCACTTCTGTTGGATGGTTCCTAGGCATGTGCAGCAAACAGTTAACATTATTAGCCCAGTTCACTCTTACACACACACACACACACACCACACAGAAAGCTCCTCAATATGATGTCTGATATTCATCTTGTAGAGCAATGTCTACTCTTATGTCTTCATTCAGCTTGGATACAGCTGCCTGGATCTGCGGACAGAACATGCTGGGCTATAATCACTCTGCTCCTTTCATTCTAGAAACTGAAAATCTTTGTAAGCCTAGGATTGACTCTCCTAGAATAACCAAGGCCCTTTACAAAACATTAAAAACAAATCTCATCAATACACCATGGTTTTTATAAATCATGAGAAAATTTTACATAACTCTTTCACTATTTTTCATAAACTTCTTCAAAAATAATAAAATTTTGAAATTCTCAGATATTTTCTTCTAGCTTTTTCCTCTAATCAAAACCTTTAGCATGTACACTAAACCAGAAAAAGAGGAAAGTGATTGTGGTCAATCTCAAAAATGATTGCAGTTCTTTGTAGTTTGTCCCTGGAACCTATTTCTTCTCCCTTGGAATCTAAATTGGCTGTATGTTCAGGTTTGTCCAATAGCTACAGGGTAGAATTGCTTTTGTCTAAATTCTAAATATAAACCCCAAAGATTGTGTGTCTCTGCTCTTACTCTTTGCATTCTGAGATAATGACATGAAGAACATGCTAGCCTGCTCTAGGGTCATAGACTCAACTTGTAGGTGATCTGTAGTTTACTGCAGCTTCTTAAGGGAACCCAGCCAAGATCTACCACCCAGCTCAGCTTAACAAAATGCCCAACCAAGCCCAGACCTATTTTGCAAGCCACAGAATAGTAAACTAAAATACTGTTGTCATTTCATGGCAATAAATTTTAGGTGACTGGATGTACAACAATATGTAATAGATATAATAAGTCAAGAATTCCTAAGGCTTGCACTGTATAAATACTCAGGTCTCTCAAAGATGTTTAATGTAAGCAAAGAGCAAGGTAAATATTCCTCTCTCCTCCACACCAAAATATATATATATATATATATATATATATATATATATATATATATATATATATATATGAATAAGTGATGGGTACTTTCTTTCAGAAACAATATCTTAGTAGAAATTTACTTTAGTGGTGCTTGGGTGTCTTAGTCAGTTGGGTGTCTGCTTTGGCTCAGGTCACCATCCCAGAGTCCTGGTATCAAGCCCCACATCAGGCTCCCTGCTCAGTGGGAGTCTGTTTCTCTCTCTATCCCTCACCTCACTCGTGCTCTTTCTCATTCTCTCTCTCTCTCTCTCAAATAAATAAATATTAAAAAAGAAAATTTCTTTAAAAATAACATTTTAAGAATTAAAAAAATAGGGGCACCTGGCTGGCTCAGTCAGTTAAACATGTGCCATCAGCTCAGGTCATGATCCCAGGGTCCTGGGATCAAGCCCTTCATCAGGCTCCCTGCTGAGCAGGAAGCCTGCTGCTCCCTTTCCCTCTGCTGCTCCCCTGCTTGTGCTCTTTCTCTCTCTCTCTGTCAAATAAATGAATAAATAAAATCTTAAGATAAAGCATTTAAAAAACTTAAAAGTAATAAATAAATTTAGAATCTATTGCCTACAAATGATACTAATATTCCAAAGATTTCTGAAAGCTTAATCAATTTAATTTTATGGAGGCATAACATTGGACAATGACACAAAGAAAAAAACTTCACTGTGAGATTGAAACTCTGTAAGTTAACGGTGTACAGTATCATATAAAGTACAAGGACTTTATATTAACGTACAACAAGAAGTCTGAAAAAATCAATTCAAAGTACAAGAGGAATTTAGGTGTGGAGAGCATTATTGTATAAACTAGAAATTCCTTATGATGATAGTGTAACTACTCCATTTGCACCAATGGTATTATGGATATTTAATACTGAAAAGTGCTTGGAGTTCAGGTTTTCTACTCCCTCTGAACAATACTCTCTCAATTAATCTAACTCCTTGTTGGGAAATACCAGTAGTTGCTCGAGTCTTTTGAAATACCCAACCATCATTTGGCAAAGCTTTCCTACTAAAGTGAGAACCAGTAAGAATAAAAATTGTCTACACTGTTATATTATAGTGTTTGGATACTGTTCTTCCAGAAAATGTGCCCAAAATTAACAGCCAACTATAACATTTTATAGGTAAGGTAATATGTAGAGGTTGTTATTTAAGAATCTTTAAAAAAAATGAAAGTGCATCATTAAACCCTGAAAATGACAAACTACTCCATTGCTAAGTTCATAACAAAACTTTCCTGAAAAAGAAAAGACTGTTTTGTCATTAAATGTAATAAGTTATTGATCAACATGAGTCTATTTGAATGTCAGCATTTTTAAACTTTGGAAGTTGCTACTCAGTCCTAATGGCAAATAAAAAGCTGAACAGAGTGAAAAATTAACACCTCTTTTTGGATGCATAGGAAAAGGAAGGACACCAGGCAAACTGCCAACACCAAGATCAAAGAGACAAACATACGAATTTAGGGAGTCAAAGTTTACCAGAGCAGAGCAAAAAATAACCCAGGGATTCAGTGCCAGGGCTGGAAAACCATAACTGTAATTGAGAAGTTGCTGGAATCTTAGTGCAGATGAGTTTGAGTTAAAAACTAGGAGGTGTTCTCGGAGGAGGAGCAAGATGGCGGAGAAGTAGGAGGTTGAGATAGAGTCGGAACCCAGAAGTTCATCTAGATAGTTAATAAATCATTTTAAAAGCCAGCATACTCAACAGGAGGGAGAAGAGAGGAAGAAGAACAATTCTAGGAGCAGAAAATCGACCACCTTCGGAAAGGTAGGACGTTTGGAAAAGTGATTCCAAAGCGACAGGAAGAGAGACCGCGGGGGGAGGGGCCGGCTCCCTGCAGCCGCAGAGCCGCGGAGCACAAAATCGGAACTTTTAGAGTCCGCTCCGCTGAGGGACATTGCTCCAGAGGCTA
>JAPYYJ010003953.1:0-10951 GCA_028533885.1 Nasua narica
ATTGGGATATGGACATTGGGGAGGGTATGTGCTATGGCAAATGCTGTGAAATGTGTAAGCCTGATGATTCACAGACCTGTACCCTGGGGTAAATAATACATTATATGTTAATAAAAAAATTAAAAAAAAAAGAAAAAAAAAAGAAGGCAGCAACACAGAAAATGAGGGACAAAAATACTGTAGGGCAAATAGAACACAAATACTACAATGATAGAATTTCGTCCCTCTTCATCAGTAATTGCTTTAAATGTAAATGTAAACTCATCACTCAAAAGACACAGATTGGCAGAATGGATAAAAACACATGATATGCTTTCTACAACAGACTCATTTTAGGTTCAAAGACACAAACAGGTTGAAAGTAAAAGGATGCAAAAGGATATTCCATGCAGATGGTAACCAAAACAGAGAAAGAATGGCTAAACTTATATCAAAGTAGACTGTAAATCAAAAGTTTACAGGAGACAAAAAAAAGGGGGGATATTATGTATAAATATGAGACTCAGTATAGCAACAAGATTCAAAAATTATCAATATTTATGTACCCAATGACTGTCCATCAAACTATATAAAGCAAAAACTGACAAAATGGTAGGAGAAATAGTTGCACAATATTAGTTGGAGACTTCAATATACTACTTATATTAATGTATAGAATACAAGACTAAAAGTAAGTAGAGAAATAAAGGCATATCTTGGAGATATTGTTGATTTGGTTCCAGAACACTGCAATAAAGCAAATATTGCAATAAATTGAGTCAAATTAATTTTTTGGCTTACCAGTGCATATAAAAGTTATATTTACACTACACTATAGACTATTAATTGTGCAATAGTATTACGCCTAAAAACCAATGAATGCTCAATTTAAAAATACTTTATTGCTAAAAAATGCTAACCATTATTTGAGCTTTCTGTGAGTTGTAATCTTTTTGCTAGTGGAGATTCCTGCCTTTACGTTGTTGGCTGCTGACTGATTGGGTGGTGGATGCTGAAGGTTGGGGTGTCTGTGGCAATTTCTTAAAACAACACAACATTGAAATTTGTCACATCAATAGACTTTTCCTTTCAGGAACGATTTGTCTATAGCATGTGGTGCTATTTGATAGCATTATATCCGTGGTAGAACTTTCAAAGTTGGAATCAATTTTCTCAAAGTCTGTTGCTGCTTTATCAACTAAACTTATATAATATTCTAAATCCTTTGTTGTCATTTCAACAACCTTCACAGCATCTACCCCAGGAGTAAATTCCATCTCAAGAAAATACTCTTTGCTCATCCATGAGAAGTAACTCTACATCTGTTCAAGTTTTATCATGAGTTTGCAGCAATTCAGTCATATCTTCATGCCCAACTTCTAATTCTAGTTCTCTTCCTGTTTCTACCACATCTGCCTTACCTCCTCCACAGAAGTCTTGAAACCCTCAACTCAGAGTCATCCATGAGATTTGAAATCAGCTTCTTCCAAACTCCTGTTAATGGTGATAGTTTGACCTCTTCCCATGAATCACAAATGTTTGTGTGTTTTTTTTTTAAGATTTTATCTATTCGAGGGGCACCTGGGTGGCTCAGTTGATTAAGTAACTGCCTTCAGTTTGGGTCATGGTCTCAGGGTCCTGGGATTGAGGCCCACATCGGGCTCCCTGCTCAGTGGGGAGCCTGTGTTCTTCTCTCCTCCCTGCTTGTGCTCTCTGTCACTACCTCTGTCTCTCTCTCTGTCAAATAAATAAAATATTTTTTAAAAGATTTTATTTGTTTGAGAGAAAGGGAGATCAAGCATGCATGAGTGGGGAGATAGTGAAGAGGGAGAGAGAGAAGCAGACTCCCAACTGATCAGGGAGCCTGGTACAGGAGTCGATCCGAGGATCCCAGGACCCTGACCTGAGCTGAAGGCAGATACTTAACCAACTGAGCCACCCAGGCACCCTCACAAATGTTCTTAATGGCATTTAGAATGGTGCATCTTTTCCAGAAAGTTTTCAATTTGCTTTGTCCTGATCCATCAGAGGAATCTTTACCTATGGCAGCTATGGCCTTAACAAATGTATTTCTGAAATAAGACTTGAAAGTCAAAGTTACTCCTTGGTCCATGGACTGCAGAATGGATGTTGAAATTCAAAATTACTTCTTGACCCATGGGCTGACGCATAGATATTGCATTAGTAGGCCAGAAGACAACCTTAATCTTAATGTACATCTCTATCAGAGCTCAGGTGATCCAGTGCATTGTTAATGAGTGGTAGTATTTTGAAATGAATCTTTTTTTTTTTTTTGAGCAGTAGTTCTCAATAGATGGCTTAAAATATTCAATAAGCCACATTGTAAACAGATATGCTGTCATCCAGGCCTTGTTCCATCTATAGAGCACAGGCAGAGTAGATTTAGCATAATTTTTAAGGGCCCTACAATTTTCAGAATGGTCAATGAGCATTGGCTTCAACTTAAAGACACCAGCTGTGTTAGGACCTAGCAAGACAGCCTGTCCTTTGAAGCTCTGAAGCTTTCTCCTCTCTAGCTATGAAAAATGCTAGATGGCACCTTCTTCGAGCAGAAGGTTGTTTTGTATAAAATAAAATAAAAATATGTTTTTTAGTGTAGCCACCTTTATTATCTAAGCTAGATCTTCAGGATAACTTGCTGCAGCTTCTGCATCAGCACTTGCTGTTTAATTTGCCCATTTGTTATGGAAATACCTTCTTTCACCTGATGAGCCAATTTCAGCTAACTTCAAACTTCTCATCTGTAGCTTTCTCACCTCCCTCAGCCTTCACAGAATTGAAGACAGTTAGGGCTTGCCCTGGATTAGGCTTTGGTTTGAGGGAACTTTGTGGCTGATTTGATCTACTATTCAGACCATGGAAATGGAAATGTTCTCCATATCAGCGACAGGCTGTTTTGCTTTTTTATTATCTCTGTGTTCACTGGAGGAGCAATTTTAACTTCCTTCAAGAACTTCTACGTTCCATTCACAATTTGGCTAATTGTTTGGCACACGAGACCTAGCTTTCAACCTACCTTGACTTTCAACATGCCTTCTTCTGTAAGCTTAATCATTTCTAGCTTTTTTTTGTAATAAGATTTTATTTATTTATTTGACAGAGAGACAGCTAGAGAGGGAACACAAGCAGGGAGAGTGGGGCAGGAGAAGTGGAAGCTAGATATGGAGCTCCATGTGGGGCTCAATCCTATGCCCCTGGAATCATGATCTGAACCAAAGGCAGATGCTCAATGACTGAGCCACCTAGGTGCCACAATCATTTCTAGCTTTTGATTTAAAGTGAGATTTCTGATTCTTCCTTTCATTTGAATGCTTAGAGGCTATTCTAGGGTTATTAGCTGGCCTAATTTCAATATTGTTGCAACTCAAGGGATGTAGATGTTTGAGGAGGGGGAGAAAGACAGGGGTATGCTTGTATTATGATGCTTAAGTCATTTATAGGTATATCTCATTTTATTTTGATTTGCTGTATTACACTTCACAGACACTGTTTTTTTGCAAAGTGAAGATTTGTGGCAACTCTGAGTGTAGCTAGTCTATCAATGCTATTTTTCCAACAGCATGTGCTTACTTGATGTCTGTGTCACATTTTTTTTAAAGATGTATTTATTTGAAAGAGAGAGAGAGTGTGGGTGTGCATGAGCAAGGGGAGGGAAAAAGGGAAAGAATCTCATGCAGACTCCCCACTGAGCACAGAGCCCAACTCAGGTCTTGGTCTCATGACCCTGAGATCACAACTTGACCTGAAATTAAGAGTCAGATGCTTAACCGACTGACCCAACCAGGCATCTCTCTGTGTCACATTTTGATAATTCTCACAGAATTTCAAACTTTGAAAACAATAATAGTGGCAATGTATTTAATAATGTATGCTTATGAAAATCTTTGTACATGTACATATACATATGTATATGTGCATATATATGTAATATACTTTTGTGTGTTTATATATAAGTGAAATGAAAGACTGCAATGACACAAAGGAGAAGAAGGAGGAATTAGGGTTATATTGTTTTATAAGGTATTCACACTACCCCTGAAGTGATATAATGTTGTATGAAAGTGGACTTGGATTACTTGAAAATATACATTGCAAACTCTAGAGTAACCACTAAAAAAAAGTTTTCAAAAAAGTATTTAGAGGTACCTGTGTGGCTCAGTCAGTTAAGTGTCTGCCTTCAGCTCAGGTCACGATCCCAGGAAGCCTGCTTGTCCCTTACCCTCTGCATCCCACTGATGCTCTCTCTTTCGCATCAATAAATAAAATTTATTTATTTATAAATAAATCTTTTTTCAAAAAAGCATTTTAAAAAAAGTATAATTGGGGCATCTGGGTGGCTTAGTCGGTTAAGCATCTGACTCTTAATTTTGCGTCAGGTTCTGATCTTATGTAGCATGAGATGGTGTGCCACCTGGGGCTCCATGCTTAGTGGGGAGTATGCTGGAGATTCTCTCTCTCTCCCTCTGGCCTCCCCCTTCTAAAACAAACAAATAAATCTTTAAACACAAAGTGTAATTGACTTGCTAAGAAATGACGGACATGCCACAGTGGTGCAAGCCTGTAATTTCAGCTCCCTGGAAGGCTGAGGTCATGACCATGGATGCTGAGGGATTGGGAACTATGTCACTTAGTAGAGTAGGCATCTACACCAAGTGTGGCACCAACATGATGCTCTTGGGGGGTACCAGACCATCTAAGGCAAGAGGGACCCAGTCAAGGCTTGCACAGAACAGGTCAAACTCCCTGTGTTGGGCAGAAGTAGAATAAGCAATGTGTGCAGTTTGCCCAGGACATTTGAATGAGACCTGTTCTTAAATATTAAGAAAGAAAGAAAGAATGGAATCATATAAAATGCTCAATTAAAACCACAAAAACAGAAAAGGAGTTGAAAACAAAAATAGGAACAAACAACAAGGGCAACAAATAGAAAACAGTAACAAATATGGTAGACATTAATCCAAATATGTCAATAATTGCTTGAAATGTCAATGGTCTAATTGAGCCAATTAAAAGAGAGGTTGTCAGAGAGGAGCAGAAAACAAAACTCAACTACATGTTGTATTTAAGAAACCCATTTTAAGTGTAAAAACACATATAGATTAAAAGTAAATGGGGAAGCCTGGCTGGCTCAGATAGTAGAGCATGTGAATATTGGTCTTGAGGTCGTGAGTTCAAGCCCTTTGTTGGGCACAGAACTTACTTAGAAAAATGTTCTCAGTACTTCTTCATCTGTGATGAGCACTGGGTGTTGTATGGAAGTGTTGTCTCACTATATTGTACACCTGAAACTAATATTACACTGTATGTTAACTATACTGGAATTAAAGTAAAAACTTTTTTTTTTTTTTAAAGAGTCTATTGATTTATTTGACAGAGAGAGATCACAAGTAGGCAGAGAGGCAGGCAGAAAGAGAGGCAGAAGCAGGCTCCCCTCTGAGCAGAGAGCCCGATGTGGGGCTCGATCCCAGGACCCTGAGATCATGACCTGAGCCGAAGGCAGGGGCCCAACCCACTGAGCCACCCAGGTGCCCCAAAAACTTATTTTTTAAAAAAGATTTTATTTATTTATTTGGAGAGAGCACAGAGTGAGTGAGAGAGCATGAGCAGGGAAGGGATGGAAGGAGAGAGGCAAGCAGACTCCCTGCGGAGCATGGAGCCCCACGTGGGGCTCAATCCTAGGACCCCGGGATCATGACCTGAGCCAGAGACAGACACTTAAATGACCAAACCACCTAGGTGCTCCTAAAATAAAAAATCTTTAAAAAAGGAAATGGATAGATGGGATGTCTGAGTGGTTCAGTCAATTAAGCATCTGCTTTTGGGTCAGGTCATGATCCCGGGGTCCTGGAATGGAGTCCTACGCTGGGCTCCTTGCTCAGTGGGGAACCTCCTTCTTCCTTTCCCCTTGCCCGCTGGTCCCTCAGCTTGTGCTTGCTCTCCCTAACAAACAAACAAACAAACAAACAAACAAACAAACAAACAAATAAATAAAATAAAAAGGTACATGGATAGGGAAAAATATACCATGATAACACTAATCAAAATAAAGTGAGAATAGCTATATTAATTTCAGACAGGGCAAACTTCGAAGCAAAAAAGTTATCAGGGATAAAGAAAAGTATTACATATTGATAAAGGAGTTCTCTGAGAAGACTTAACAATCCTTAGCATGTATGAGCTTAAGAGCAGAGCACTGAACTATGAGGCAAAAACTATTGGAACTGCAAAAAGAAATAGATAAATCCAGTATCATAGTTGGAGGTTTCAACATCCCTCTATCACAAATGAACAGATCCAGAAGTGCCTGGGTGGTTCAGTTGGTTAAGCATCTGACTTTTGATTTCAGTTCAGGTCATGATCTCAGGGTTTTGAGATTGAGCCCTATGTCCAGCTACATGCTAGGTATAGAACCTGCTTGGGATTCTTTCTCCCTCTTCTTCTACCACTCCACCCCCTAAAACATATGGACAGATCTAGCAGCAGGGAATCTCTAAGGACATAGTTGAACTCAACAACACTATCACTCAACTGGACAGCAATAGTCTACTTCAACAAGAGCAGAATACACATTCTTCTCAAGCTCACATGAATCATTCACCACGATAGATCACATTCTCCATCATAAAGCACACTTTATCAGATTGAAAAGAATAGAAATTACACAATATCTTATCTCAGACTCCAGTATAAATAAGCTAGAATTAAATAACAGAAAGAGAACTAGAAAATCCAAAACACATGGAGATTAAAAACCATACTTCTACCTTTCCAGGCTACCCAGGGAAGGGCCCATACGGCGTTGTTTTGCATTACCATCCTAACTTAAAGGGAAACTTTCACAATGTCCGGAGCCCTTGATGTTCTGCAAATGAAGGAGGAGGATGTCCTCAAATTCCTTGCAGCAGGAACCCATTTAGGTGGCACCAACCTTGACTTCCAAATGGAACAGTACATCTACAAAAGGAAAAGCGATGGTATCTACATCATAAATTGGAAGAGAACCTGGGAGAAGCTTCTGCTGGCAGCTCGTGCCATCGTTGCCATTGAAAACCCAGCTGATGTTAGTGTCATATCATCCAGGAATACTGGCCAGTGAGCTGTGCTGAAGTTTGCTGCTGCTACTGGAGCCACTCCTATTGCCGGCCGTTTCACTCTTGGAACCTTCACTAACCAGATCCAGACAGCCTTCCGAGAGCCAAGACTTCTGGTGGTTACTGATCCCAGGGCTGACCACCAGCCTCTTACAGAGGCGACTTACGTTAACCTGCCTACCATTGCTCTGTGTAACACGGACTCTCCCCTGCGCTATGCGGACATCGCCATCCCTTGCAACAGCAAGGAAGCTCACTCAGGGGGTCTGATGTGGTGGATGCTGGCCAGGGAGGTTATGCGCATGCGTGGCACCATTTCCCGCGAACACCCATGGGAGGTCATGCCTGATCTCTACTTCTACAGACATCCTGAAGAGATTGAAAAGGAAGAGCAAGCCGCTGCTGAAAAAGCTGTGACCAAGGAAGAATTCCAGGGTGAATGGACGGTTCCAGCTCCCGAGTTCACTGCTACTCAGCCTGAAGTCGACGACTGGTCTGAGGGCGTGCAGGTGCCCTCTGTGCCTATTCAGCAGTTCCCTACTGAAGACTGGAGCGCCCAGCCCGCCACTGAGGACTGGTCTGCAGCTCCCACTGCTCAGGCCACCGAATGGGTAGGAACAACCACCGAGTGGTCTTAAGCTACTCTTCCACAGAGGCAAACCAAATGGAAATAAGGTTGACGGAAAATAAACAGTTTGTAAAAAACAAAACAAAACAAAAACATACTTCTAAACATATGGGTCAAAGAAGAAATCTCAAGAGAAACTAAAAATATTATGAACTAAAGGAAAATGAAAGTACAACTTATCAAAATTTCTGGGATACAGTGGAAATATACTTACAGGGAGATTTATAGCACTGAATTCCTATGTTAGAAAAAAAAAATAAGATCTAAAATTAATTATCTAAGTTTCCACCTCAGGAAACTAGAAAAAAAAAGGCAAATTAAACATAAAGTAAGCAGAAAAAAATAAATAATGATAAGAGCAGACGTCAATTAAATTGAAAACAAATCAATATGGAAAATCAATGAAATTAAAAGTCAGCTCCTTGAAAACCTCAATCAAATTGATGAGCCCTAGTTGGGCAAACTACAAAAAAAGAGAGGACACAAATTATTAACACCAGAAATAAAAAAAGGGGACTTATTACAGATCCCATGGACATTAAAACGATAGTGAAGGGTTACTATGAATGACTATGCCTACAGTTTTGATAACCTAGGTGAAATGGACTAATTCCTAGGATGACACAATCCACCAAAACTCATACAAGAAGAATAGGCAATTTGAATAGTGTTAAAAAACCTAGTAAACCCAATAATAACCTAAATAACCCTAATCCCTGAAATCTGTAAATGTTTCCTATATGGCAAAGATTTGCAAATGTGATCAAATTAAGGATCTTGAGATAAGGACAGTGTGGGATAATCAGTGTGGGCCCTAAATGCATTCACATGTATCCTTATGGGAGGGTCTTTATAAGATTTGACACATAGAAAAGAAGAAAGCAATGTGGCCATAGAGGTAAATATTGGAATGATATCACTACAAATTAAAACAAGTCATAACCATCAGGAGCTGGAAATGGAAAGGAATGTATTTTTTGCTAGAGCCTCCAGAGGGAGTACAGCCCTCCTAATACCTTGCTTTGACCAGTTAACCTGACTTAGGACTTCTGTCCTTCAGAACAGTGAAATAATTAATCTCTTTTTTTAATGTAATTTTTATTCCCCAGTTTCTGTGGGCTAGAAATGCAGGTATGGCCTAGCTGGGTCCTCTGCTTCATGGTCTCACAAGGCAGCAATTAAGGTATTGGCCAGGCTGAATTCTCACCTGTAGGCTTGACTGGGGAAGAATCTACTTCAGAGATCATTCAGGTGTTTACAGAATTCATTTCCTTGGGGCTGTGTGATGATGGAGTGCTCCAGCTTTTTGATGGCTGTCAGTTGGAAGCTGAAAATCCTGGATTTTGCCCACAGTTCCTTGCCATGTGGACTTCCTCAAAATGGCTACTTACTTCGTTGAGCCAGCGGAGTATCTCTCTTCAATCTGCTAAAAGGGATCCTTACAAAATGCAACCTAAGCAGGAGAATAACATCCTATCACCCTTACTGTATTCTACCGGTAAGAATCAAGTCACAGGGGGTATCTGGGTGGCTCAGTGGGTTAAAGCCTCTGCCTTCGGCTCAGGTCATGATCTCAAGGTCCTGGGATTGAGCCCACATCGGGCTCTCTGCTCAGTGGGGAGCCTGCTTCCCCCCTCCCCCCACCTGCCTCTTTGCCTACTTATGATCTCTCTCCTCTCTGTCAAATAAACAAATAAAATCTTAAAAAAAAGAGGATCAAGTCACAGGTTCTCCCTCATAGATGATCCATAGGTAAATGATGAAAGAATGAGTGACTGACTTTGGAGACCTATGATTTCCAATAAAGCTCCTGGAGGGGAGGATAGGTGTCCTGGGCTAAACCATTTGAGGGTCAACAACTAAGCTTTACATTTGCAGGAGCCCTAAGAGAACAACCTACCCTCAACCCCCCCACAACTGTGTTGACAGATTGGAAACATGATCTGGAGAGATTAAGTCATTGTGTAGGTTAGTCACTGGTACAGACAGGCTGGAAGCCCTGGTGTATGCAGCTCCCAAGTCCAATTTTCATTAAGTCCCTATAGGGTGCCAGGTGTTGAGCCCAGTGTGAGTGACACAGATAAGTAAAATGTGGACCCAGCAGTACCTTTGTATCTCCTTGAAAACAACAGGATCCACGGCATCTGTGTGGCTGGGGAGGAACGGCCAGCTTTGCCAGTAAGAACCCTTTGAGTTAGTGGTTCTCAAATTACAGAGGTCATAAGAATCACCAGGGTAACCTCTTTAAAATTCGTTCTCTGTCTGCAGAATCACTGGCCTGGGCTCTTCAAAACTGTCAAAGTCTTGAAAGACAAAAAGGCCAAGGGTCCTTCACAGATTGCAGGAGAAAAGAGATGTGGTAAATAAATACAGCAGTTGTTTCTGAACCAGATCCTGGAGGGAGGCACAGCCAGGGAGACTTGCCATAATAGAAAATATTAGAACAATTGATAAAATATGAATACTAGATAATAGTATTCTATCGGTGGAATTTGATACCTCATACACATATGTTTATATATATATTTTTAGAGACTCTGATTTATTAGCTGAATAATGACCTCATGAAAACCATGATAGCAAAAGATTATAAACTTTTTAGTTTATATTTGAATGTTGACAAAATTTCTTTTATTATTTATTTATTTATTTATTTTAAAAAAAGATTTATTTATTTATTCTAGAGAGACTGAGAGAGAAAGAGACACAGGAGAGCCTGAGTTGGGGGAGGGGCAGAGGGGGCAGTCGAGAAAAAATCCTGAAGCAGGCTCTCTGCTGAGCACGGAACCGATGCCAGACTACATCCCAGGACCACGAGATCATGACTTGAGCTGAAATCAAGAGTGGGACACTCGGGACGCCTGGGTGGCTCAGTTGGTTAAGCAACTGCTTTTGGCTCAGGTCATGATCCCAGCGTCTTGGGATCGAGTCCCGCATTGGGCTCCTTACTCCGCAGGGAGCCTGCTCCTCTCTGCCTCTGCCTGCCTCTCTGCCTGCTTGTGTTCTCTCTCTGTTAAATGAATAAATAAAATCTTAAAAAAAAAAAAAAAGAGTGGGACACTCGGGACGCCTGGGTGGCTCAGTTGGTTGGGCAGCTGCCTTCGGCTCAGGTCATGATCCCGGAGTACTGGGATTGAGTCCCCCATCGGGCTCCTTGCTCAGCGGGGAGCCTGCTCCTCTCTCCTCCTCTGCCTGCCTCTCTGCCTGCTTGTGTTCTCTCTCTGTTAAATAA
>JAPYYJ010003954.1:0-10949 GCA_028533885.1 Nasua narica
TTTTTTTTTTTTTCCAGTGGGCACCACCTTTACAAGCCCTCGGCTTTGCTCTTGCCAGTGGGCACCATCTATACATTCTCCCTTTGCTACACTGAAGAGTGCCATTATCTTCCAGAGGGGAACTCTTACACATTTGGTACCCGAGTTTTTATGAATACCACCCAGGGGGTGCTCTTTCTTCACCTGCCTGTGGAGGATGGGGGGAAGTTTGTGTTCTTGGGTATTATGGGACTGTAACAATTGAAGAGACCATTCTTGGCAGATTACCACACTACACAGAGCAAATGACCACCACCGCACCCACTCCCCCATCCCCACCAACACACAGCAGTCTTTCTGGGAAGGAGGCTTACCTGCTTGTTTAAAGAGCTTAGGCCTAAGAGGCAGGCTTTTGCTTTGGCATTCAGGTAGGGTCCTATGGAGAAGCTCTCAGGGAATGGAGACCAGTAAATGAAATCTTTGTGCTCTCTCTCTGCCTCATGCCAGCTCCCTGTTGTCTCCCAGAAAGGAGCTTATGTCCTTGTCTAGCACCACAGTTTTTGTGGCTGCCATCAGGCTTCACCTCTTTATCACCTGGCTCTGGTAGTGGGGCTTATGGTCATGGCTCCCACAGGAAACTAAGCAGTGGAGAAGGAATTCTTAAGTAGCTTCCACTCCCAGGGCATATAAAAAGGCAAAGGAGCCAGGAGTTCAATCTTCTGTCAAAGAGGCCTGTTAGTTTATCATCACAGCTGCAGCCTGTGGGGCAGACTTCTAACTCAAAATATATCTCAGAGCTATCTGTAATCCTTGCCAGAAACCTTGAAAGACAGGTACTATCTTCCTACTCTCCATCTACCATGCACCAGAGCACCAGTATCTCTTGGAAGGGAACTTTTACACACACCTGATGAAGTGATTTTACTTGTGGTGCTCTGGTCTTTTCTGCCGCCATGCAGGGGATGCCCCTTGACTGCTGGGCTCTGGGTGGCAGGGGGAAGCTTATGTTCCTGGGTCCACAGTGCTGCAACAGTGAGAGAGACAGTTCTGGACAGGCTACCACCCCAAGGACACAGCAGAGACAGAAGACTCAAACATGTTTTCAGAATTTCTGAGACAGAGGCCTTTTACTTGTCCTGGAGCTTCAGCCTGAGGGGCAGGCTTCAGGTCTGGCACACATCTAGACATCTACAGAGAAGCTCACAGGTAGCAAAGACCAGGAGACACTCTCCCTCAGTTTTGTTACAGCTTTCCAGTATCTCCCAGAAAGGAGCTTATACACTCATCTGGAGCTACAATTTTTGCAGCTTCTGCCCAGATCAACTCCTCTAGATACCCTGGCTCTGGCAGCAACTGGAGCTTATGCTTGCAGTACCAAAAAACTACATATATTTTTGAACTTGCTGCGTGAGGGACTGGCTTCCCATCAGCATGAGACGAATCAACAAGGAAACATAAGCCTTAAACACCACATTATACCAGATGGACTTAATGGATATATACACATTCTATCCAACAACAGAGTACACAATCTTCTCAGATGCACATGTATCATTCTCCAGGACAGATCAAAGATTAGGCCACAAAAAAAAGTCTTAATAAATTTCATAAGACTAAAGTCATATCAAGCATCTTTTCTGACCACAGTGGTATGCAACTAAAAACCAATTACAAGAAAAACTAGAAAATTCATGAATATATGGTAAACAACATGCTACTAAATAACCAATGAATCAAAGTAATCAAGAGAAATAAAAAACTACATTGAGACAAATGAAAATGGACATACAGGATACCAAAACTTATGGGATTCAGCAAAAGAAGCTCTTAGAGGGAAGTCATAGAGATAAATGTTTATTCCAAGGTTAAGAAAAACCTCAAACAACCTAACTTTATACCTCAAGGAACTAGAAAAAGAAGAACGAACAGAACCCAGAGTTAGTAAGAAGAAGGGAATAACAAAAATCAGAAAAATAATAAATAAAATAGAGACTAAAAAGACAATAGTAAAGATGAATGAAACTAAGATCTGATTCTTTGAAAAGATAAATAGAATTAATAAAGCTTTAGCCTAAGAAAAAGGGAGGACTCAACAAATGCATCAGAAATGAAAGAGACTTTATATATATATAAAACTATACCAAAACCTTTCTAAATCAATCAACAAATTCAGTAAAGCTGCAGGATACAAAATCAACATGCAAAAATCTGTTGCATTTTCTATACGTTAAAAAATTAACTATAAGAGAAATAAAGAAAATAATCCCATTTATGATGCCATCAAAAAGAATAAAATACCTAGACATAAATTAAGCCAGAAAAGTACAAGGTCTGTGCATTCAGAACTATAGGCCATTGAAAAAATTAATTGAGGGGCACCTGGGTGGCTCAGTTGGTTGAGCGACTGCCTTCGGCTCGAGTCATGATCTCGGAGTCCCGGGATCGAGTCCCATATCGGACTCCCGGCTCTGCGGGAAGTCTGCTTCTCCCTCTGACCTTCTCTCCTCTCATTCTCAGTCTCTCTCTCTAATAAATAAATAAATAAATAATCTTTTAAAAAATTAATTGAAAAAGACACAAATAAATGGAAAGATATTTTGAGGATTATGGAATTAATGGATTCCTTCTCCATTGCTAATGGATTAAAAGAATTAACAGTGTTAAAATGGCCATAATTCCCAAAACAATCTACAGAATTAACATAATCCCTATCGAAGTACTGATGATATTTTTCACAAAAACAGAACAAGCAATTCTAAAATTTGAACAGAACCACAAAAATATCAAAAGCAATCTTTAGAAAGAACAAAGCTGGAGGTATATTTTCTAATCTCAAACTGTATTACAAAACTATAGTTATCAAAACAGTATGGCACTGGCATTAGAACAGACACAAAGAACAATGGAACAGATTACAAAGGTAAGAAATGAATCCATACTTAAATGGCTAATTAGTTTATAACAAAGAGGCCAACAATATACAATGAGAAATAGTCTCTCCAATAAATGGGTGTTGGGAAAACTGGGCAATCACATGCAAAAGAGTAAAACTGGACTTCTATCTTATACTATAAACAAAAATCAACTCAAAATGGATTAAAGCTTGGGGCGCCTGGGTGGGTCAGTGGGTTAAAGCCTCTGCTTTCCGCTCAGGTCATGATCTCAGGGTCCTGGGATCAAGCCCCATGTCAGGCTCTCTGCTCGGCAGGGAGCCTGCTTCCCCCTCTCTCTCTGTCCACCTCTCTGCCTACTTGTCATCTCTCTCTCTCTCTGTCAAATAAATAAATAAATAAATAAATAAATAAATAAATAAATAAATAAATCTTTAAAAAAAATGGATTAAAGCTTTATGTAAGACCCAAACCATAAAACTAACTTTCTTTTTCTTTCTTTCTTTCTTTCTTTTCTTTCTTTCTTTCTTCTCTCTCTCTCTCTCTCTCTCTCTCTCTCTTTCTTTCTTTAAGTGGGGGGCAGGGTCAGAGGGATAAGGAGAGAGAAAATTCTTAAGCAGGTTCCATGCCTAGTGCAGATCCCAGAACGGGGCCCAACCTCACAACCCTGAGATCATGACCTGAGTGGAAATCAAGAGTTGGACACTCAACCAACTGAGCCACCCAGGCACGCCCCCATCCATAAAACTTATAATAGAAAACACAACTGGTCAGTTCCTTGATATGTCTTTGCAATAATTTTTGGAATTTGGCACCAAAAGCAAAGGCAACAAAAATAAAAACAAACAAATTAGACTACATCAAACTAAAACTTTACACAGCAAAGGAAAACATCAAAATGAAAAGTCAACCTATTGAATGGGAGATAATAACTACATATTATATATCTGATAAAGGGCTAATAGCCAAAATATTTTAAAACTCATACAACTCAATAGTAAAAAAATTCTGATTGAGATGAACAGAAAATCTGAATAGTTTTCCAAAGACATACAGATTACCAAGAGGTACATGAAAAGATGCTCAACATCACTAATCATCAGGAAAACGCAAATCAAAATCACAATGAGATATTACATCACACCTGCTAGAATGTCTACTATCAAGACAAAAGAAAAAAAAAGAGAGAGGAAATATCAAATGTTGGGAAGGATGTGGAGCATCCTTATTCACTCCTGAAGGCAAGTAACTTGGTATAGCTACTATGGAAAACCGTATAGAAGTTCTTCAAGAGATTAAAAATAAAAATACCATAAGATCTAGCAAGCCAGTTCTGGGTATTTATCTGAGGAAAATCAAAAGTACTAACAACAACAAAAAAATGCAATCCCATATTCATTCCAGCATTATTTATAATAGCTAAGACATCAAAACAATCTTAAGTGGTCACTGATAGATTCATGGATTACTAGATTAATGGATGAAGAAACGTCCACACACATACACATATACTAACACACTGAAATATTATTCAGCCATTAAAAAAAAAAAAAAGAGTGAAATCTTGTCATTTGTGACACCATGGACAATTCTTTTCTCAGATAGAGAAAAAGAAATACTGTGTGATCTCATTTTTTTGTGGAATCTAAAACAAAAACACAAGCTCCTATGCAGAGAAAACAGATTGGTGATTGCAGACATAGGACTGGAGGGGGAGTGGGCAAAATGAGTCAAAAGGCATAAACTTCAAGTTATAAAATAAATAAGACATGGGGTTGTAATGTGCAGCATGACGACTATATTTAAAATTATCGTATTTCACATTTGAAAGTTGCTGAGAGTAAACCTGAAGAATTCTCATTACTAGAAAAGAAATTTTAACTATGTATGGTGCAGGATGTTAACTACACTTTTGTGGTAATCATCTCACAGTATATACAAGTATCATATAATTACATTGTACACCTTAAACTACTATGATGTATGTCAATTATATGTCTATTTTAAAAAAGAGCCGCACAGCGAATTTCAACTTTAACACATCACCTCTGACCCAATCACATAGTATTAGTAAGTGGAATATAACAAATGAAAAACAGAATACTGGAACTGGGTTCAAAATTAACACACCAGAAATAAAAAGAGGTTCCAGCTGTTCCAAACTGCACACCTGGTACTGACTTCTAGCATAATAGCATGAGATACTTCACTGACCCATTCCCTCAAAGAAGAGTTCAAAAACAAAACTAAAAAATACATTTAAGGGCTCTGGAAATGTCTCATATGCAAACAGCAAATAAAGAAATACTGACTCCAGGGGCATCTGGGTGGCTCAGTTGGTTAAGCTGCTGCTTTCGACTCAGGTCATGATCCCAGGGTCTGGGGATCAAACCCCACATTGGGCTCTCTGCTCAGTAGGGAGCCCAATTCTCCTTCTCCCTCTGGCTGCCATTCTGCCTGCTTGTGTGCTTGCTCACTCTTGCTCTCTCTCTCAAATAAATAAAATAAATTTTTAAAAAAGATTAAAAAAAATCTACTCCAGAAAAATCTATGAAAATTTGGTCAGAAAGGCTAACGTATGTGGTACCTGAACCAAGACCACTCTCTTTCTAACTGCTCCCTGTGATGCAAAGGCTCCGTTTCATTGCAGCAAAGAACACAGAGTTCCCTCTTCCCAATCCTTCCAATCTGAGGACTTTCTTCCTGAAAAGTGCAGGATTTCAATACTTCTTATCCTGCCCTCAACCACCTGGTACTGAGGTTAAGTCCTTGGCAAATGCAGTCAAGAGGTGGGGGCTCTCTCCTTCTGCTCACCTCCGACTCTTGGGGTGGAAGGTCTATCTTAGGTGTGGTGCTTTGAAACCACTAGAGCCCCAATCATCTTTTATATGCTCATGAGACAGTGGTTCCACAATGAAAAGAAAATTTTTTGTGATGTCCAGTTTGCTAATCTTTTCTTTTATGGTTCATATTTTTGTAACATAAGAAATATTTGCTCATCCCAAAGACACGAAGTTATTATATTCTCGAGAAGATTGTTTTTACCATATCTATTTAGGTATATGACCCATTTTGAATTTTTTGTATATGATATAAAGTAAGAGGTCACAGTCTTTTTGTGTCTTTAAGAATACAAGTTCTTTGTTTCGACAATTCTTCTCACTCTTGGAATTTGCAATCTTTTGTTGATACTGTTTGGTACAAACAGGACTAAGCTGATATTATTTAATATTCTCAGAGAGTTAGGCTTTCTGTTTTTAAGAACTGTAATGAACCAGCACCGGGGTGGCTCAGTTGGTTAAGCATCTGCCTTCGGCTTGGGTCATGATCCCAGGGTCCTGGGACTGAGCCCCATGTTGGGCTCCCTGCTCAGTGGGGAGCCTGCTTTTCCCTCTCCCCCTCCCTGCCACCCTCCCTGCTTGTGTTCTCTTTCTCTCTGTCAAATAAATACATAAAATATTAAAAAAGAGAGAGAACTGTAATGAACCTTGAAATGTATTATTGAAAACATTCCATTAATAGTTTTTCAGCCCTAGAATTGGTGTCATAAGATAAAGAACACAGACTTAAGGGACCATAACCGGTGGCAAATGACAGTGTTGTGGGACAGTAATGAAGAATACTAGGACAATGACATAAAAAAAAGGAGGGGGGATAGAATACAGACCATACAGACCAAGCCACAGCTAACTGTACCCTACTATAGAATTCTCAGGAACCAGACAAATAGAAGGTCACCTTAATGGATTGCAAGAAGAACCCAAAGGATGGCATGAAGACAGAGGCTCTTGCTCCACCTACCTTATACATAAATTTCCCCTACACTCAATACTATCTTGAGATGGAGGAGGAAAGGGGGCCAAATATCAAAAATGGACAGTTTAGTCATTAGATTGAGAAACATTTATAAGAACACAATTTTAAACCAGAAAGGAAGACTAGCTTTAACTGGTAAAATTAAGGATTTAAAACAAAACAAAACAAAACTACCCTAACAGAAATGAAAGCTATAAAATGAGATGAGATCAGTTACAGAAATTAAAGTTATTACACATATGAATTGTGTTGTGCTGTATGTTGTTTTTGGCTCTAACATAGTAAGCACTGTTAAAGCTAAGAGTTACATAGGCTCAAGATGTTTCACCTTAGGCAACAAAATCTTCAAGTTGAATTGGTTATCTCTAAACCAAATAGAAAAGGAAAAATGAAGAAGCATTTCCTTTGTGTTGGTTTTGGTGTTGTGCCATGAAAGTCTTAAAAATAACAATAGAAATGGAGCTGGTGGGTTAATCTAGTCGAACTGTTCCTGGATGATACAATGGTGCTAGGATTACAGAAGGGAGAGGCAAAATTTGCTCTGACATTCCCCAACTAGAGAACCTTTGCTATCTGTAGAGGATACTGACAATAGCTTTCAAACTTCTACAGAGTAATGCTTTCTTCAGATGAATTCTTACTCTAGGAAATACAATTTATAAAATGGATATGAAGATTAAGAAAGTTATTTAAGTAGTACATATCCCCTTTCTTAGAAAATTCTTAAAGCAATCCCAAGGCACTTTGAAAATCACTAAGGGAAGCTTCTGTTTCAAGATGGCCCCCTGAACAGAAACAACTATCTTGGGCTCAGATAAGTGTATTTGGACTTTTGCCCTGGCTAACATGCTAAGAATGGTTCCTTATAGAAAGTGAACAATCTGCTTGGGAAATGTCTTCCTGGAAATGTGGAAGTTAAGGCCTAAGGAAGAGACTACTAGTTGTACTTGCAACATCCATTCTCCCTTCGCGTTGTAAAGCACACAATCACCTCAAATTAAGATCATATTTCCCAAAGAAGAATTAAGATAGCAGAGTAGTGGGAGAACCCTGGGCTTGCTCGTCGATAGAACATAGCTAGATCAGCATAAAAACAGCTTGAACTAGGATATCCATCTGAGGATCAAGCAAACAATATACACGATTATAGGGCAAGAACATGGCAGCTGCAAGGTTGAGATGTAAATCTGGGGAGGAAAAAGCCTCAGTGCCATGGAGGGGGCAGGAGTCCTTTGTGTGGAGAGGATGGAGGGTTGGAAAGAGTGCAGTGCATTGGGATGCAAGAAAAACACTCCCCCAGGACCACTGACTTGGGAATTGAGAGGGACTGACTATTCCAAGTTTTTTTTGTAAACTGTGGAGCCCAAATTCTGAGATTTTAGAAGTCCACACCATTCACTGGAATCACACTGGGCAGGCAGCGGCAACCCGAGGAAGGGAGGTCGGAGGCCTGGGAGTTGACAGTGGACAGCCTGGTGTAGGGATCCCCTGAGTTGCACCGGGAGAGAACATCCTCCTTCCTGGAGTATGATAGATTCTCTCTCCAAGGACAAGGAACCCAGCAGATGCCACTGAGCAGCCATTCACCATCAGGGGACAGAGGCACATGCAGAGAGTAGAAAATATGGTCACAGCTTTTTGCTGTGCTGCACCATAGACTCCAGGCACCTTCATGGTCATGCAACTGCTTTTCTGGGACAGAGCAATACTCGGGGCAGTGCTGTTAGGTTCTCCTCCAGGGGAGGAAAGCAGGTCCCATGCCTTGCTAGGTCATTTAAGATTTGGAGTTTCAAATCCTAGCGCCCCCACCAGAGACAAAAATAGGAGAACTGTGAGCGTAGAGGGTAGATAACCCAGTCACAGCTTTTTACTGTGCTGCACCATAAATTCCAGACATCATCATGATGCTGGGCAAAGTACTGCAAGGCTCTCCTCTAGGAGAGAAGATCTTGTTCATGCCTTGCAGAGTCATTTAAGATTTGGAGTTCTGAATCCCACACCAGAGATAAAGCACAAGATTACTGTGGTGCCAGGGTTGCCAAAGGCCCAGGGACAGACAGGTTGAGGGCAGAGATCTGATAGAGGCTCGGGTCACAGAAGGGGAGATCATTCGGTTTTCTGTAAGGGCCTCCTGAACAGCAGCGGCTACCATTCCCCTCCCCAGGGACAAGACAGTGGAGTGATGCCATCTTCTTCTACCACACTGCCCCTCACCCACCAGCACTATTGGACTTCAGAGAGAAACACAGTGCCCCAGAAGAGGCTGGCGCTCCTTACACCAAACCCCACGTCCCTATGGCCTGCAAAGGAAGCTTTACTAGGGCAGGTCTGACCTAGAGCTAGCCCAATGGGCCTCTCTCCCACAGGAACAACACAGGCCCCTTGCATGTACTTTTTTTTTTTTTTCGTTTTTCTTTGAAATCAGGCTTGTAGTTTTTTTTGTGTGTGTTTATATGTACCCTTTTCTTGTTTTTCCTTTCCTTTTTTTTATTGGAATCAAGTTTATAGTTGTCTGTCTGCTTTTTTTGTTCCTTTTCCTTTTCTCTTTCTTTTTTGGACCTTTTGTTTGTTTGTTTTCTGTTATCAGGCTTATCTTAGAAAACAAATCAAAGCACACCTAGTTAAAGGCTCAAACACTTCCCATTGCAAGCAAGGAAGAACTCACAGACCTGTGGGAAAGAGCAGCTAAGACACAACAACAGAGTACAGGCAGCATACATCAGAAACCCTTCCTGAAGTGCCAGGCCCTGGAAAGTTTATGAAACATTTTTAATATAGCATTACTCTCAGGACCAGGAAACATAACAAGCCTTCATAATACACGAAAGACAGAAACTTAGCCAAAATGACAATATGAAAGAATTTTCCGTAAAAGAAAGATCAAGAAGAAATACCAGGGGGTGCCTGGGTGGCTTAGTGGGTTAAAGCCTCTGCCTTTGGCTCAGGTCATGATCTCAGAGTCCTGGGATCAAGCTCCGTATTGGGCTCTATGCTCAGTGGGGAACCTGCTTCCCCCTCTCTCTCTGCCTGCCTCTCTGCCTACTTGTGATCTCTCTCTCTCTCTCTCTCTCTGTCAAATAAATAAATAAAATCTTTAAAAAAAAAAAAGAAGAAATAACAGCCAAAGACTTGCTCAAAACTGGTATAAGCAATATAACTGAACAAAATTTTAGAAAAACAACCATAAGAATACTAGCTGGGCTTGAAAAAGGCATAGAAAACACCAGAGAAACTTTTGCTGTAGATATAAAGGAACTAAAAAGCAACTCAGGCCTAGATAAAAAATGCCATAACTGAGATGCAAAACTGAGTGGATATAACCACAATGAGGCTAGAACAATCAGAGGAATGAATAAGTGATATAAAAGATAAAATTACAGAAAATAACAAAGCTGAAAAAAAGAGGAAAAGGAAAACTATTAGATCATGAACATAGGCTTAGGGAAATCAGTGATTCCATAAGTGCAAAAACATCCAAATCGTAGGAGTTCGAGGAGAAGAGGAAGAATGCAAAAAGGGGGCAGAAGGTTTATTTGAACAACTGGTAACTGAGAATTTCCCTAATCTGGGAAAAGAAACAGGCATTCCAGTACAAGAGGTAAAGAGAACTACCCTCAACATCAACAAAAACAGGTCAAAACCAAGACATCATAGTGAAACTTGAAAAATACAAAGATAAAGAGAATTCTGAAAGCAGCTAGAGACAAAAGGTCCTTACCCTACAAGGGTTAGGGTATATAGTTACCAGCAAACCTGTCCACAGAAATTTGGCAGGCCAGAAGAGAGACGCAAGATATATTCGATGTGCTAAATGGAAAAATATGTAGCCAAGAATACTTTATCATTCAGAATAGAAGGAGAGATAAAGATTTTCCAAGACAAGCAAAAACTGAAGGAGTTCATCAACACTAAGCCTGCTCTGCAAGAAATATTAAAGGAGACACTTTGGGCAGCAGGAAAGAAAGAACCAAAAGCAACAAAGACTAGAAAGCAATAGAGAAAATCTACAGGAACAGCAACCTTACAGGTAATACAATGGCAGTAAATTCCTGTCCATCAATAATTACCCTGAATGAATAAGTTGGTCTGAGGGTTGTGGGTTATTGTTAAGCTGTTTAATAATTACCCTGAATGTAAATGGGCTAAATGCTCCAAAAGGCAATATGGTATCAGAATGGATCAAAAAACAAGGCCCACTGTTATGCTGCTTAAAACACATACATTTAATACCCAAAGACACCTCCCATTTGAAAGGGAGGGAGT
>JAPYYJ010003955.1:0-10946 GCA_028533885.1 Nasua narica
TTTTTTTTTTTGCTTCAAATAGTTTATCCCAGTGTCTCTTGAGTTTTATTGTTATATTGGGATTGTATATCGATACAGTGATCTATTGTTCCCATTTTTATTGACTCATAAAGCTTCATAAAGAGCAGATGGTATATATTTGCTTTTGATGTCCTAAGTCTTAGGACCTGGCCAGTGAATGTTTTACAGCATCTGCTGTATTTATCCAGTAAACAGTGTTACCAAGAATCATGCACTTGTTCTTTATGCTGGGTATTCAAGATCCAAGAGATGTTATAACTACACACCCTATAAGTTCTGCATTTTCCAGGAACTCTGGGTTAGGTAGTAGAGATGGTCCATTAAGCCACTTACGTACCATGCATCAATTTTATTTTGCTGGTGATCATCAGGAAATGGTCCATTTATCACAAAGCATACATTTTGATGTGATTCTCTGAATGTGTTCTGCCCTATTTAAAAACAGTGTTTTAGATGTTAACAAAGAGAAAGGAAACAAGCATTTGTTGAATGAACTACATAGTTACTTTAATGTATTATCTTCAGTAGTCCTCTCAATAAGTCTGAAATGTAGATATATTTTTACATATTATTTCACAGATATGTAATTTGTACAACAGAGATTAAGTAATTTTATAAAAGGCCATATAAGGTTAGAATTGGGGAACTGACATACAGATTAAACTATATGACTCCAAATTCCATAAACACTCTGGTAGAGTAAAATACTTGCTTTACCATTTTTCCCCCATTCTGATTGCCACTAATCATATATCTTTAGAAGAATTTTGCCTTTTTCACTAGTTTAGATTCGACTCATAGTTTTATTTCTACTCTGTAAATATAATAACCAGCAAAAGCAAGGTAGTGTTTAATGATTAATAGCAAAGACTTTAGAGTCAAACTATCTGGGTTCAGACTCTGGTTTTGCTATTTATTAACTGTATAATTTTGAGCAAATTATTTAATTTCCCTGTGCCTCAGTTTTCTCCTTCAATAATAATAGTACATACCTCAGAGGCTTGTTATGAGGACTGAGTTAATTTTTAGAAAGATCTTAGAAAAGTTCCTAGTACATTATAAATACTATACACATATGCTTGCCAGATAAGTAACATTTATTTGTCATTTATTGTGTATTTGATATATTGCTAAGCACTCTAGATATAATACCAAATATATGGAAGGTACTATTACTGTCTCCATTTTATATGCCAAGGCTTAGAAAGGATAACAGCTCATTCAAGACCATATCGGTGGTAAGTTCGTTGTGGAAAACTAAACAGGATATAGGAGAAGAGAATAAAATTCACCCATAATTCTATCACATAGGGAGTACTGTGGTTACATTTGGAGTATTTTCCTTATTCTATCCATACCACTATAGTTTATTGAAATCATACTAAACATACAATATTTCATTTTTGTTTTGTTCCTTAACATTATATTAAGCATTTTCATCTTACCATGTCATTGATGTTTTTTTTTGTTGTTAACATTGTTAATGGTTGTAGAATATTCCATCATTTAGATATGATATTTAATCCCTCATTAGATGATAGATATAAAGTTATTTCAGGCTTTTGTGCTAATACATAATGTTACAATGAATATCTTTGCCTTTTTGGATTTTTTCTTAGGATATATTTCTGGGCTTGGAATTACTATGTCAAATGATCAGATATCTTTAATGTCTCTTAAATGTACAAATAAGCTAATATTTTTAAAGGAACTTATAAAACACTATAAGCAAAAATACAGATGAAATATAAAAAGAGAACAGTCAAGTTACTCAGATACAGATTTTATTTAATTAGATTTTTTATTTTGAGATAATTACAGATTAACATATATTAAGAAATAATGTAGAGAGATCCCGTGTAGCCTTTACTCCATTTCTCCCATGTTAACATCTTACAACCTGTACTATATTGTCACACCCAAGCTATCTCATAGATACAGTCAAGATGAAGAATATTTCTATCCCCACAGCAATCCCTCATATTTCCCTGTCATAGTCATAATACCTCCTCCCAACTCCCATCCCTGACTCTTGGCAATTACTAACCTCTTCTCCAAGTCTTTAGTTTTGTTATTTAAAGAATGTTGTATAAATAAAATTATAAAAGGATTGACTTTTTCACACTGGCTATTTCTACTCAGCATAATTCCCTGGAGATTCATCTAAAGCCATGTGCACTGGTAGTTCATTTTTCGATTGCAGGCATAGATGTACCACAGTTTGTTTAACCTTTCGCCCATTGAAAGGCATCTGGATTGTTCCCAGTTTTTGGCTATTACAAATAAAGCTATTATAAAATTTGTGTATAGCTTGTGATATAAACACAAGTTTATAAGTTTTTATTCTCTGGGGAAGATGCCCAAGTGTGCAGTTGCTGGGTTATATATGGTAGTTGCATGTATAGTTTTATATAAAACTGCCAAACTGTTTTCAGAGTGGCTGTTTTAGTTTTCATTCTTAGAAGCAATCTGTGGATGATCTAGGTTTTTGCATCCTCAGCAATATTTGGTACTATTACTGTTTTTCATTTTAGCCACGCTGAAAGGTATATAGTGATACCTCATTGTGGTTTTAATTTGCATACCTTAATGGCTAATGTTGCTGAACATCTTTTCATGTGCTTATTTGCCATCTTGTATACCCTCTTTGATGACATGTTGTTTGTGTCTTTTGCTGATTAGATTGTTTTTTAATGTTGAGTTTTTATATATTTTAGGTTCTTTTTTTAAAAAAAGATTTTATTTATTTATTTGAGAGACAGAGAAAGTGAGAGAGAGCATGAGAGGAGAGAAGGTTAGAGGAAGAAGCAGACTCCCTGTGGAGCTGGGAGTCCGATGTGGGACTCGATCCTGGAACTCAAGGATCATGACCTGAGCCGAAGGCAGTTACTCAACCAACTGAGCTCCCAGGCGCCCTATATTTTAGATTCTGATCCTTTGTTGGATATGTGCTTTGCAAGTCTTTTCTCCTAGTCTGTGGCTTGTCTTTTCATCTTCTTAAGAGGTTCTTTTATAGAGAAATTTTTAAAATTTTATTTATTTTTTTATTTTAAACTCCAGTCTTTAAGATTTATTTGTTTATTTGGGAGAGAGAGAGTGAGCACGTGTACATGAGTGGGGGGGGAGGGGAGAGAGGGAGAAGGAGAGAATCTTTCAAGCAGACTCCCCGCTGAGCAGAGAGTCTGATGTAGAGCTCAATCCCATGACCCATGAGATCATGACCTGAGCCAATGCCAAGAGTTAGACATTTAAACCTACTGAGCCACCTAGGTACCCAGAGCAAAATTTTTATTTTTGATGAGATCATATTTATCAATTTTTTCTTGTATGGATTATGCTTTTGTTGTGAAGTATAAGAATCTTTTGCTTGGCCCTCGATCCCAGAGTTTTTCTCCTATTATTTTCTAAAAGTGTTGTAGCCTCCCTAAGCTACTACCCTACCCCTTCTGCTCCCCCACTGCCCAAGGCCTACAGTCTTTTGATAATGACTGGAAACCTGCTGGACAAATTCTAAAACAACTGTGATATTTAATTTTATATTTGACATTTAAGTCTGTGAATCATTTTGAGTTAATTTTTATATAAGATAAAAGATATAAGTCAAGGTTCTTTTTCTTCTGTTTTGTTTTTTGGTTATGAAGTTGGAATGATTCCTCCAACTTAATTATTTTTCAAAATTGTTTTAGCTATTCAAGTTTCTTTGCCTTTTTATATAAATTTTGGAATAATGCTGTCTGTATCTACAAAGTATCTTGCTGAGGAGTTTTGATAGGGATTGCATAAAACCATATGTCAATTTTGTGGACAGTTAACATGTTCTTATTTTGAGTCTTTCTTTTTTAAAATTTTAATTCTGGTATAGTTCACATACAATGTTACATTAGTTTCAGATGTATACTATAGTGATTCAACAATTCTGTATATTATTCATTGCTCATCATAAGTGTACTCTTAACCCCCTTAGCATTTCTTGTAGGGTGGTTTAGTGATCAGGAATTCCTTTAACTTTGGCTTGTCTTGGAAACCTCTATCTCTCCTTCTATTCTGAATGATAGTCTTGCTAGATATTCTTGGTTTCAGGTTTTTTTTCTTTCAGCATTTTGAATATATCATGCCACTCTCTTCTGGCCTGCAGAGTTTCTGCTGAAAAATCATCTGATAGCCTTGTGGGGTTTCCCTTGTATGTAACTGTGGTGTTTTTAAAATTCTCTCTTTAACACTACTTTTTGCCATTTTAATTACTATGTGTCTTGGTGTGGACAATGAGTCAGACCAGATGTCTGCCCCCAGCCCATTTCTGGGGCTGTAGTCAGACAGAATGATGTTAATTTCCCCTCTTCCTAAGGCCGGGGTCACTTTGGAGTGGGGCTGACCCCTGTCAGGGCTGCTTGCACACTGCCAGACTTGTGGCACTGCTTTGGATGGACTTTGGCCAAGGGCATGTTGGAGGGAAGTCTATAGGGGAATGTGTGGGTGGGGCACATGGTTAGGAATGTTTGAGCAGTTCTGCTGTGGAAAAAGACCTGGATCTACTTTAGAAAACTCCTGCCACAGGGCTAGCAGAGGCAATTCTATAGGAGAGCATGGGGAAGGGCATGTTGTTAGCAAGCAAGATAGTGTTGATTCTAGCCTGGTTTACCTAGGTGTCCATATATCTGTCCTGGGGGGTGGGGAAGGGAAATTGTCCCTACCAGCTCCTTTGTTCCTGGAGAAGTCTCCTAAAGATTCCTACCCCTCTAGCACATACTCTCAGATTAGTAAATAACTCTCCCTCCCATATGCCCCAGGTGTTTTTCAAAAACTGCTGCTTCTATGCTATATCTCCCTGGGGCTTTTTGTTGTGCTGGCTCTTTAGGGGTGGGGACTCAGTTTCCTATTGTCCTTCATGCTCTCCCAGAGCCCAGCCTGCTGATTTTTAAAGTTCTAGGTATTAAGACCCACTGGTTGTAAAAATTTAGGCAATCAGGCCTCTCTAGTTTGCAAAGCCAAATGTAATGGAGATTTGTCTTCCTCATGTAAGACCCCAAGTGTGGGGTGTTTGGTGTGAGGGTCTATTTCTCTCCCCTCTCCATGTCTGCTATATCCCTCCCTCCGATGGACCATTTCTCGGGTCCATTTAGCTCCTAACTGTGTCTCTTTCCTTCCTAACCTCTTCACGTGGCCTCTTCTCCACATTTAACTATAGTGAGCCTGCCAGTTATCAGTTCATTTTCTGGGTTATTTACACTGATGTGGGTATTATCTAGTTGTACTCAAGGGACAGGATGAACTTAAGATCTTCCCTGGAAGCCCCTATGTTGAGTCTTTCAATTCATGAACATGGTATCTCTCTCTTCTATTTGGTCCTCTTTGATTTCTTTCATCAGTATTTTGTAGTTTTCAGTATACAGATTCTGTATATGTTTTAAGTTTACATCCAAGTGTTCATTTTCTTTGGTATGATTATAAATGGTATGTTTTTATTTTTTTAAATGGTATTATGTTTTTAATTTCATTTTCCATGTTTCATTATCAGTATGTAGAAAAGTGATCAATTTTTTTTAATATTGACCTTGTATCCTACAGCTTTGTTGAGTTCACTTAATCTAGGAAGCTTTGCTGTTTTGTTTTTGTTTTTGTAAATTTCTTGGGATTTTCTATATAAATAATGATGTTATCTGCACATAGAGACATTTTTATTTTCTTCTTTTCAATTCATATGCTTTTTGTTTCTTTTATATTCTTTGTCAAGTGAAAGAATTTCCCTTTTATTCCTAGTTTGCTGAGAGTTTTTATCATGGATAGGTATTGGATTTTGTCAAATGCCTTTTCAAAATACAGGTTTTTCGTATTTCTTGACAAATGTGAAAGCACTTTATTTATCAAAACTCAAATATTTTCCCTATTTAGACCTCCCAGGTTTTCCACTCAAGTCCTGTTTCTCGTTCAAGAAATGTGTCTAGTTCAGAACTGATTGTCAATGGGGTAGCAAGGATTACATTAACTGATTTAGACTTCCCTGTTTTGGATTATCTACACTCTCGGAGTCTTTTAAAACATCTTAGGTGACTTATCGCATTGGTGTGCTGGTACAGCTTTAGTAACCAGCTCTCAGGGTAAGGAAAACCTCTGATTTGTTGATTTCCATGTTATAAATACTCCAAACATGACTAATTTTAAGTTAACATTGTGATGTCATTGAACATGGAGTTGGGGAGAGATGTGCCCAACTAGCTTTCATGAATGGTATAAGCCAGATCTGGCATACTACTCCTTATACATAACTTAATGGAACACTGGTAACAGCCATGCCTAATACAAACTTTCCCAGGTACTTAATTTTCTGGATTATTATAGGATTGTTACATTCTTTTCCCCCAGCATTCTTATGAGTATATGAAAGAAAGGATAGATGGCCAAACCCATAGGGATGGAGTTTAATGAATAACAAGTACAGGGTTTTTTTGGGCATGTATCAGTAGTTCATCTTTTTTTTTTTTAAATAGAGATACTATGAACATTCATGTATAGGTTTTTATGTAAACATAAACCTTTTTTTCCCAATATTCTTTTATTATCTTTCTTCTCCTCCATCCTCTACCAAAAATACCTGAAATCCAGGAGTTATATTTTCTTTGTCTTGTCTTCTAAATTCAATTTAAGATATAAGGGAATTACTAGAGAAGTACATTTGAAATGATATATTACAAATGATATATTATAATTTTAAGAGAAATTGGCATTGGAAGCTCATGCTCTAAATATGGACAAGACTTGATGCACACATTAATTGTGACAAAATGTCTTTCAGTGTTTGTTCATACAGAGAGCATCATGGTTGGGGGCGGGTTGACACTTATCCTGCTGTTCTACTGACATATAGGAACTGCTGACATCTTCACACCCTCAGTCATGAACTTCTTCTATTCTACTTCCACATCAAGCAGAATGAAGACTTTCTAAGCAAATAAACTTCCAGGAACCCAAAGCCATATCCTGCACTTATGTGGCCAACGTGTCCCAGTTATCTGCTTTGAAGTGCATCTCAGATGCCTGTGTTGACTGATACTCAGCTGGCATCATGACTATATGGATCTTCATTTCTCTGAAGCACGACCTTTTCAAGAAGGCAGAATTGCTGAGTGATGAGCAGTATAGGTCAAGGGCAGACAGCCTGGGTTAGAAATCTAGCTCTGCTGGGTATTAGCAGTCAGACCTTGGGGAAATTCTATTACCTCTTTTGTGCTCAGGTTTAAAATTTGTCAAATGGGGATAATAATGTTTACCGCATAGACTTACTATGAAGGTTAAATGAGATAGCATGTGTAAAGCTTTAAGAAAAAGTGCTTGGACATAGTAAACTCTCAGTACATCATCATTGTCATCATTATCATCATGATGCGTATCTTGGGAGCGCAGGAATCCCAGGGCCCATTCTCTCCTTCAAGCACCACTTGCTTCCCACCACCTTGGTTCTCCCTTCTTTTGTGGACTCATAAGTCTCGGGGTGAGTGGCTCCTTAGTTCACAGCTCCACTTCTTGGGAACTCTGCTGAATATACTGACTTTCAGCCCTTCTGAGCTCTGTATTGGATCCCGAAGGTACTATTCCCTCCTTTCCCAGGGCTGGCCCTGCACACAGCTCACAAAACGTCATGGAGGCAAACAAGCCGGCTGACTGGCCTGTACCTGTGCCCTTGGTAATGGCCTTCCTCCAGGGTTGCCTGTGACCCCTCTGCTCCACCTGCCCCCACACAGTAGGCAGTCACTGCTGCCCAGCCCAGGCTCTGCTCTCAGCTTGCCTGCCCCTAGCCCCCTGCACTTACTCCAGTGGGGAGGAGAGCTGTTTCCAGCTCCCAGCGCCCCCACCTTTTTTCTTTTCTTTTCTTTTTTTTTTTTTGCCCCCACCTTTTTTCTTTCCACATCCTTTGCAGGGGCCTTTTCTCTCCAATCAGTCCAGACTCACCGCCCTTTGGCACTGCCTTCAGCTCAGGGATTTGGGTTTTCTTTACACACAGCAGGGAACATTCTGTACATATTGGGGTGGTAATACTTCACCCAGATCCTATCCGGTCCTCTCATTCTCACAGGCCAGCAACTCGTTAAGACTGAAATGCATTCATCTTCCTGTCATGCCAAGACCCAGTAGAGTGCCTTTATACAATATGTCAATATTTATTAAATGAATGCCCGAATAAATGATGAATTTCTTGAAAGCACTGGGGGGAATGTCCTGGACACATGGATCCCTGCCGTAACCTAGGTATCGACCTTCTCCGAGAAAGTTGGCCTGTGATCCTTGCAGTACTCCTTGGCCGCTGATTTTCCAGCCATGTTCACACCTGTTTCATTTTACAAACTTTATTGGGAAAGCATTTTAGCTACTTATTATAGTCAGATATCATCCGTGACAAGCCATTTTCCTTGAATTAGCCCATCGAGAAGTATTTCTAAAGGCGTTCAATGAAATCATCCAGATGCTTCCTGTGGCCAGCTGGACCCGGCAGCCACGTTTATTCCCTGGACTTGAATGCAGAGTGGGTTGTGTTTTTAGTCTACTCCAAGCAGCGAAGCTGCCGCTAATTCTCACACTAGTAAACAGGGCTTTAACAAATCCTACCAAGCAAACTAACAAGGGAATTTACAACCGTATTTTCAGTAAATTAAATGAGATAATACTGTGCCTGGTCTCAGTAAGCAGCCAGTAGATGGTAACCGTCATGACTTTGGACACCACTACCAAGACCTGTTGCAGGTAAATGTCACCAAAGAAACCTGGGGGCTGGTAGGGAAATATATTTTCAAGGCTAAGTAGAAAATAAGGTCATATAATACTTTATGTTAGGAATAAGGAACATAATGGTGAAAAAAGACGACCTTTTAATAAAAAGTTAGAAGGATAAAAATAGAGGAGTGAGGAGAATTGGGAGAAAGCTAAATAGCAATGTGCATTTCATAATCTGTGTATAAAAACATGAATTACATGCTTATGCACACACCCTGGAAGGTTTCCCACACTTAATTAAATCACATTGTTTCAAACCGTGATTCCGAAAACTTTGAGGTACACCAAAACAACGTTTCCAGAAATGTTATAAGTAGAAAATTGTGATTACATCCTTACATAATTATTTCAAAGGTTTTTGAGTAGATGTAGAAATCTCCTTTGAAACTTAAAGTTATGAAACATGTACTACTTAGCTCTGTGATTGCATTTTGGCTTAAAATACTACCTGTGATGTTCTCAAGATGCCTGAGCTCAGGGGGCTTGTGCAGGGAAACTTTCATTAACTCTAAGATCTGGACCCTTCTGCCAAAATACCTTTTCTTGGCTTCTATGTTGCCACTATTTCTTTGCTTTTGTTATTAAATATGAAAATACTGATTTTGACCCGCAGTAAACTCAGTTATCAGCTTTGGTTTTAGTAAAGCTTTTCCAGAGTAGCACTTTATTCTTACTAATTTTAGATGTACCATCTTTCATAACTTGCGCTTATAAGCCTGGAAATAGAATTTTATAGCATGATGCCTCTTAATTATCTTTTATTCCTGGGTGAATAGAATGCTGATTCTTATATAGGCTGTGATCAGTAGGGGTGGTCTTGGAGGAAGAAATATTTAACATGATCTTAGCAGCCAGCCGTGCTAGGCCATTAACTGAGAGAGAGCCGTAGATGGACAAGGTTGTTGTTGTTTAATTTAAAAATGTTTAAAATTTTTAAAAACAATTTTATTGAGGTATGACTGACATGTAAAAAGTTGTATATACTTAGTGTGTGCAACTCACTGCATTTTGGGGAGAAATGTACACCTGAGATCATCCCCACCTTCAGGGACATAGATGTATCCATCACTTCCTTTTTATCCCCATTATTGTTGTGGTTGTTGCTGTTATTATTGTTATCTTATGCATATGTGTGTGTGGTAGGAGCTCTTACCATAAGATATACCCTCATCAGAATATATATTTTTTCCCCAAATATTTTTATTCATTTTTTCAGTGTTCCAAGATTCATTGTTCATGCTCCACACCCAGTGTTCCATGCAATATGTGCCCTCCTCAATACTGACCACCAGGCTCGCCCAACCCCCTACCCTTCCCCTCCAAAACCCTCAATTTGTTGCTCAGAGCCTACAGTCTCTCATGGTTGATCTCCCTCTCTGATTTCCCCCAATTCACCCTTCCTTTCCTTCTCACAATGCCCTCCATGTTTTTCCTTATGTTCCACACGTAAGCAAGACCATAAGATAATTGATTCTCTCTGCTTGACTTATTTCACTCTGCTTAATCTCTTCCAGTCCCATCCATGTTGATACAAAAGTTGAAAAAATTCATCATTCAAAAGGATGAATACATACTTTCTGATGGAGGCATAATATTCCATTGTATATATGGACCATATCTTCTTTATCCATTCATCTATTGAAGGGCATCTTGGTTCTTTCCACGGTTTGGCGATTGTGGCCATTGCTGCTATGAACATTGGGGTACATGTGGCCCTTCGTTTGTACTGCATCTGCTTCTTTGGGGTAAATACCCAGTAGTACAATTACAGGGTCATAGGGTAGCTCTATTTTTAATTTCCTGAGGAATCTCCACACTGTTTTCCAAAGTGGCTGCACCAACTTGCATTCCTAACAACAGTGGAAGAGGGTTCCCCTTTCTCCACATCCTCTCCAGCATTTGTTATTTACTGTCTTGTTGATTTTGGCCATTCTAACTGGCATAAGGTGGTATCTCAGTGTGGTTTTGATTTGAATCTCCCTGATGGCTAAAGATGATGAACATTTTTTCATGTGTCTGTTAGCCATTTGTATGTCTTCTTTGGAGAAGTGTCTGTTCATGTCTTCTGCCTATTTTTTGATGTGATTATCTGTTTTGTGAGTGTTGAGTTTGAGGAGATCTTTATAGATCTTAGATATCAGACCTTTGTCTGTAGTGTCATT
>JAPYYJ010003956.1:0-10945 GCA_028533885.1 Nasua narica
CATCTGTCCCTGCACATCAGAGACACCCGGCCTGAAGACTCAGCTGTGTACTTCTGCGCAGCAAGCACACATTGCTTCCCGGGCACCTGCTGCCTGCACGCAAACCTGCGACTGGGGCAGCCCCGTCCTCCCACACAGACCCTCACGGCCAGCTTTTGTGCTGTTGTTGTCTGCAGCTGAAGCTAACGGGTTAGACAGTTAGGCTGAGATGATCCAGACAGGGTGAGAACATTTTTTTGGATGGTTCTTTTTTTTTTAATTAAAAAAAATTTTTTTTAAGATTTTTTTTTTTTTAATTTATTTGACAGAGAGAGACACAGTGAGAGAACGAACACAGGCAGGGGGAGTAGGAGATGGAGAAGCAGGCTCCCCGCTAAGCAGGGAGTCCAACATGGGACTCCATCCCAGGATCTCAGGACCCTGAGATCATGATCTGAGCCGAAGGCAGACGCTTAATGACTGAGCCGCCCAGACGCCCCTGTTGGATGATTCTTGTTTTTGGATTCTTGAAGTGATTTAATAATATTTTATCTTGAAATTCAGGTTTTCAAGATGACTTTACATTTGTTCTTCTGACTCTTTCTTCTAAATATCTACTGAGTACCAGTATCATAGTCCTTTTTATGGATGGGTGCTTAAACATTGTATTTCAAAAGCAGCATTTATGAATTTTGTGATTCTGAAACATTACATGCCAAACATAGAGATACCGAAAGTATAAATATGAAAGTGATAATTCTGTAATCACATAATATTGCTAATATTCCTTTTAGTCTCTACGAATTCTTATTATAAAGAGGATCATGAATTTTTCACCTTGTGTATTTCAATTCTTGAATTCCCCTCTTCATTAATTCTTTCCCTCAAACATCTGCTTTTTAAAAATTTTGATTTTTAACTTTTCACTTAATGAGTGCATTATAATACCTCTGTGAGGCATTTAATTAAATAGAGTTTCATTTAAATTTGTTCCTCTGTATTGCAGACAAAATTTGACCACTGTTTCTACGTGCTTTGATCACTTTTTTGTCCAGGAATTAGGTCACAGGTTTTCCTTTGGAGCCCAGGGATGGTATGTACTATTTGTGTGTTTGAGGGAAATTAAGACAGGGAATGATTTGACAATATGAGCATCAGATGAAACTCAGAAAGCTATTCTCATTTACAAAATTCTGTATCTGTTCACAATAATTCTCTCATACAACTTAGGAGACAGAATTTTGTATTTCATTCATCTCTAAACTTTCAGTACCTAGGAAAACTTTTCCATATAATTGATTTTCAGTAGATGTTAATGAAGGAAGGAAAGGACAATTCTGTTACTGAGTCATAATTTTAATTTAAGCTTTCTGTTTGAATTATATTTATAAATTGATTTGTGAAAAATAAATGTCCTTAAAGTGTATATGTGATTATTTGTTTGAGAACATAATGTTTCTTTCCATTTTTATGTCACTCTTTCTTAATGATGCTCTGCTGTTAGAAGATTATTCAAGGGGCACCTGGGTGGCTCAGTCAGTTAAAGCCTCTGCCTTCAGCTCAGGTCATGATCTCAGGGTCCTGGGATCGAGCCCCACGTAGGGCTCTCTGCTCGGCAGGGAGACTGCTTCCCACTCTATCTGCCTGCCTCTCTGCCTACTTGTAATCTCTCTCTCTCTCTGTCAAATAAATAAAATAAAATCTTAAAAAAAAAAAGAAAGTTAGGGGACTAACCCAATATATATTTAAAAAAAAAAGAAGATTATTCAATTTATTCTTGGACTTGTAATTTTTTGTAATGAAAACCTTCCTTCTGAGATATATGGGAAAACTTTTGTATGCATGTATCAGCTACCTTACTATTATTAGTAGATTGCACAAAGGCATTTGGACTAATGGCTAATGTAGAAATGATGCGCCACCAACCTCCCTTCACATGTTCATGTTTGACTGAATTAAAAATTACTAACCACAACCTTTATTTAAAAAAAGTATTTCTCTAGTATTGCAGAGAAATCAATGGAATGAAACAAATTGAGTAAATATTTAATTCCCTCATTCTCCCACCTCTGCTCAGGGTAGTAGGTTCCTTTCCAGGTCCATCCAAGTTTTCCTAAATAACGATGAATACAACTGGTAAATGGTAGGGTGATAGTGGCTTCTCTTAGCTGAGTTATGGTTGTTAGATATTTGCCAACTGGCTTGTTCTTCCTGGGGAAGTCCTCGGATTAAATTCAGCTTATCACAGCTGACAAAGGAGGTTAGGACTGTAGCCCAACACGTCAATGGGCTTGATTCTTTCCCTCCTTAAACCGCCAGCTCCTGTGCAGTAGAAGGATGGCCACTCGTGATTGGTGCCTTTCCTCCACGCCTGATAATGGAGTCAGAAGGAAGCATGCTTCTATATTGTTCGTTTATTTCTTCTTAGGTCAAGTTAGAAGTGAGAGAGAGGGTGCAGTTCCTGCAGGTTTGAATGCTTGATCTTACTTAGGTGAGAATGGACGCAGCGGAAGAAAACAAGTGTTTTAGTCCGAGCGTGCAGTGAGTACGTAGCTCAGATCCAGACACATTCAGGTTTAAACCTTCAGCATGGTTGGCTTATTTGTTTCCTACGTCCTGGGACAACGGAGACCAACTTTAAGGCCTTCTCTTGATCCTGTGAAGCCAGACTGGGTGCCGAGAATCTCCCTTTTGTTTGCTTTCTTTAGGACGGTGCTGACTGCATTTGTGTGATTTCTTCCAATCTGGCAGAGTGGGGCGGCTCTCTGCGCATGCTCACTAGCCCTCTCACTAGCTCCAAAAGCTCACTGTTGTTGCCACTGTGTGCAGCAGTGGGAGGTCACAGGGTGGGATGATGTGTGGGTGAGGAGGGACTGGGTGTTGTGTGTGCTTATGGACCATTTGTGGGGGTCTGCAGGCAGGCCATCTCCAGTGGCTCAGGGGCAGATTCTTTTTTATTTTATTTAACGTCTTATTTTATTTTATTATGTTATGTTAGTCCCTATACAGTACATCATTAGGGATGTACCGTTCAATGTAGTGTTCCATGATTCATTGTGCTCCATACAATACGTGCCCTTCTTAATGCCCATCAGCAGGCTAACCCATCCCTCCACCCCCTCCCATCTGAAACCCTTCGTTGTTTCCCTTAGTCCATAGTCTCCCATGGTTTGTCTCCCTCTCTGATTCCCCCCCTTCATTTTTCCCTTTCGTCTCCTAATGTCCTTCATGCTATTCCTTAAGTTCCACATATGAGTGAAACCATATGATAATTGTCTTTCTCTGCTTGACTTATTTCACTTAGCATAATCCCCTCCAGTCCCATCCTTGTAAATGCAAATGGTGAGTATTCATCCTTTCTGATGAATGAGAATAGTCCATTGTGTATATGGATCACATCTTCTTTATCCATTCATCTGTGGAAGGTCATCTCAGTTCCTTCCATAGTTTGGCTTGTGGACATTGCTGCTATGAACTTTGGGGTGCATGTAACCCTTCTTTTCACTACATCTGTATCTTTGCTGTAAATACCCAGTAATGCAATTGCTGGGTCATAAGGTAGCTCTATTTTTAACTTTTTGAGGAACCTCCACACTGTTTTCCACAGTGGCTGCACCAACTTGCCTTCCCACCAACAGAGTAAGAGGGTTTCCTTTTCTTCACATCCTCTCCAACATTTGTTGTTTCTTGCCTTGTCAATTTTTGCCTTTCTAACTGATGTAAGGTGGTATCTCAATGTGGCTTTGATTTGAATTTCCCTGATGGCTAATGATGTTGAACATTTTTCTATGTGTCTGTTAGCTATTCATATGTCTTCTTTGGAGAAGTGTCTGTTCATGTCCTCTGCTCATGGGCAGATTCTTAACGAGGTTGTGCTGTGATTTGTAAGGTCCATGTTGGTTTACTGCCCTCCAAGGGCCCTGGGTGTTCTTCTGTTAGGTGCACCCTCCTCCCCAGTGAGAGGCACACCTCAGTATTCTGGATGGGTCTAGAAAGAAGGTTCTCTTTGGCAACATCCTCCGGAGCTTGGGGAGCCATGTGCTCACTCATATGTTCCCATGTCCCTCCATTGGGGAAATCACAGGCTGGAGGGTGTCTCTTGGCTTGGAGTTGTGCCACGTGGGTAGGGGTGAAGAGGGTGAAGCAAATTGTTCCTCGTGCCCTCCTCTATCTGTCAAGATCAGATTTGTTTTGCTCCACAGTGTGTTGTGTCTTTTCTGCTGGAGTTTTTCATAGGCAGTTTCTTTAGTTTAGCATATGATTATGAAGCTCAGTGGATTTTTTTTGGGGGTGGAGAAGGTAGAAAATTCACGTATTGCCATTTTTATCTCAGTGCTGAAATTATTTTATTTATTTATTTATTTTAAATACATCAATTGAAGGTTTTTGTTTTAAAGAGTTTATTTATTTATTTGAGAGAAAGGGAGAGAGAGAGGGAGAGAAGGAAAGTACAAGAGCTGAGAGGAGGGGCAGAGGGAGAGGAAGAAGTGGGCTCCGCGATGAGCAGGGAGCCAATGCCGGGTTCAATCACAGGATCCGGGATTATGACCTAAGCCAAAGGCAGACATTTATCCAACTGAACCACCCAGGTGCCCCTAAAATTTTAATTTTAAAGGAATTATATGGAAAAGTGACTATTTTTGGTGTACAGGTCTGTGAATTTTGAATATTAGTCCGTTGTATAGATCCTGTAACCATCATAAGATCATGATACAGAAGAGTTTAATTACTCTCCAAAATTCTTTTGTGCTATTCTTTTGCCATTACACACTTTCATATTCCCAAATCCTTACAAGTATTGTTCTATTCTTAGTTTTTTGTGTTTTAAAAAATGTCATATTGATTGGAGCATGCAACACAAAAACTTTTGAGAACGATGTGTCTTGGCGGAAGGAAGCACATGCCACAGGGCACACACATGACCTCACCTCTGTCACCACTCTCAGTGTTTCCTACCCCTGAGGTTTTGAAATTTGAAGTTATTTTCATAGGAACAAGCTCATCATTTCAAGTGTTTGAATTCCTTTAGAGACTTGATATATAGTTCTACAAAATACATTTGGCAATTGATAATGCAGAATTGGTGTTGAAGGTTAGATCATCTCACGTAATCAAGTTGAGTCACATTCTGTACACAAGTTTGGTTGTACAAATTCCATTCTAAATTTTTATCAATAGACACTTTCTCACATTTTTTTTGAAGATTTTATTTATTTATTTGACAGAGAGAGAGAGAGATCACAAGTAGGCAGAGAGGCAGGCAGAGGGGCGGGGGAAGCAGGCTCCCTGATGTGGAGAGAGCCCGATGCGGGGCTTGATCCCAGGACCCAGAGATCATGACCTGAGCCGAAGGCAAAGGCTTTAACCCTCTGAGCCAACCAGGCGCCCCGACACTTTCTCACATTTTAAGAGTAATTTAACTGATGAAGATTCACTCTAGCAGTAGCATTAGGGTATGGCTTTTCTAGAAGTTGATGTGAATAACATATCCAATAATTCTTAAACATTTTTGCACTAGCAATGTCTGTGCAGAGCTGAACTATAACGCTAGAGTGGGTATTGTCTCAAATAAAGGCTATATCCATGCAAGTTATTTAATTAGTGAGAGAACATTCAAGATAACCAGAAATACCTAACGTTTTACCATTAAAGTGAGAAAATACCTTTAAAAGGATGAAAATTACCTCAAAAGAATGCAAAAGAAAGTATTAAAATCGATGGTTCCAAACATCTAGGAGAATTCTTTTCTTCTTCTCTTATTTAACCTTAACTTTATTCAGTTCCTATATTTTTTATTGTGTTATGTTAGTCACCATACAATACATCATTAGTTTTTGGGACTTCATCAAGATAAAAAGCTTCTGCACAGCAAAGGAAAAGTCAACAAAACAAAGAGCCTGGTGGTGAGAATTCTTTTCTAATCGCCTTGGATGGAGCCGTCATGCAGTTACATGTTTTTTTCCCCTAGGATATTGTGTGTACACTCATCTGAGAACTGTCTGCTTCTGTTGATTCTCCAGAGAACCTCAGTTTAAGATCTCTAATATGAGTAACTTTTTCAATTCCTGTGGGTAAAGAGTGTACGATGTCATATTATTTGATAAACATGTAACCAAGGATCCATTTCCTCTACTTTATCTGCTGAACTGGTAATAAATTGTACCTATAAGGTTATTTCACAATTCTCAATGACAATCTTTTTCTGGGATTTTGTTCAGAGCACCAAAGGTTTAGGTCACGTAATGGTGATGAAATGAATGGCCACAGAGCAGTCTGTACATGGGATGAAAGGAAGAGTGTCAAGGGTTTACATGTCTAGTTCAATAGTTTGTGAAGGTTGGAATGCACATGGGTTGGGACATCTGAGTTATGTGGGCCACAGTGAACGGTTCAAGGTGAGACAACCTGGGACTTTGTAAGGGAAGGATGCAGGGCCACGAGGGCTAAGGCTGTACCAGGCCACCATAGTTCAAGAGTAACTGCTATAGTAACTCATTTCAGTTTTAATATTCCATTTGCTGTTTCCCTTTTCCACAGGATTGGGGTGTGATAGGAGAAGGGAAGTTTCTATGTGAATCCTAACCTTACCTAACTGTCCCAGAGAAATTTCCTCTGCTATATAGAGAATATTTGAAATGGCATAGGCAGTAAATACAAAATCCAGTTGATATTTGGCTCTTGTGATTGCTGTGGTTTCCAAACAAGAAAGTGGTTCAATCCACGTAGAAAATAAAATACTATTACACGTCCATACTCATAGCTCATGGAGGGAAGGCAACTGTGTTCAATCCCTTTGGAGATACTCAAGTGTTTCCTTAGGACAGCATTTCAGAGCATATTCCACCTTTCCAAATTTTATGGGATTTTGTTGACTCCCAGAAAGGCGTGGATAGTCCCCTTGTCTGCCATCCTAGAAGAATCTCCCTACTAGTGTTGCATCCAGTATACTCCCAGTGTGAAGTGTTGTCTCGGGTAGACTGTAGCAAGTGTTCACTGGAGATCACTGGGCTGCACTAGGCCGCTCTCTTGGCTTTGATACATCTTGAGCTCATGGATCAAGAAAAATTTGTAGTGATTCTTTACAAAATTGAGTGCCAAATTTTCTGCAACCAAGATGAAATTAAGTGAACTTTTCCCTGGTTTTGTCTTTACGTTTTTAAAATTTTCTTTTTTAAGATTTTATTTATTTGACAGAGGGAGACAGCTAGGGAGGGAACACAAGCAGGGGGAGGGGCAGAGGGAGAAGCAGGCTTCCTGCTGAGCAGGGAGCCCAACTGGGGGGCTGGATCCCAAGAATCCGGGATCATGACCTGAGCCCAAGGCAGACGCTTAAGGACTGAGCCACCCAGGTGCCCCTGTCTTTATGTTTTTAAAGAAGTGCTTACACAAGGAGCATCTTGGAATTCATGTTTATGATGACGTGCTCAAGCATTTTTTCTTAGCTTCTACCAGTGTCTTTTAAAATCTGAAACTTTGTTTCTATGACAATTTTTAAAAAATTTTCATGAATACATGAAATAATTAATGTATTTGCTGTTTGTTTCTAACAGAATGCAGTATATACAGGAAAGGGTTAAGAAAAGTTAGAAAGTTAAGAAACCTCATTGTCTTTATAGTATTTGGAAGCAGTGATCTACCTTAAAAACATACTGACATCAAGCACATGATTTTTTGTAAATAGACATACCCAAAAGATATTCATCAGTTCAGCTACTTGGTTTAATGATGCTTCTCGAGGGATTGGATTTTATAAAGGGGTCTGGAGTAGTAACTGCATGGCCAGTCTTGTCATGTCTTTCAGGGTTTAAGGAATCCAGCCAACAAGCACCTATTTCAGCCCCTGTCCACCAGGGGGCGCAGCTTCCTGTCACCATCACATTTCCTGTGTGAAATGTGGGCTTCCACTGATCATTTCTCTGTCACTCCAACCTTTCTTCATGGTAAGAATGAAGAACATTATTTAGGTGACACTCCAGAGATGACGTGCTCTCCAGTCTTCGTGACTGTGGTACTCTTAGTGCTTGGTAAGTAAAATGCCTCTTAAAATTTAGATTCTTTCTTCTTTTATATCAGTAAAACGCTTAACTTGGATATAATTTATCCAAGAGCTTTATGCCCAGGGTGACACAGGTCTCTTTTCTTTTTCCTCAGGACAAACCCATGGAGACTCAGTGACTCAGACGGAGGGTCAAGTGACCCTCTCAGAAGAGGCTACCCTGACTATGAATTGTACTTATTCAGCATCAGGATACCCTGCCCTTTTCTGGTACGTCCAGTATCCGGGAGAAGGTCTAGAGCTCCTCCTGAAAGCCTCGAGGGACAAGGAGAAGGGAAGCAACAAAGGATTTGAAGCCACCTACGACAAAGATTCCAAATCCTTCCACTTGAAGAAAGGCTCAGTGCAAGCGTCAGATTCAGCTGTGTACTATTGTGCCATGAGTGACACAGTGACAGGGACTGTAGGGGGAGCTGAGCGCAAACCCTGAGCAGAACAGGGGCCCGGATGCTGAGCGTGTCTGCCTGATCCACTCTGCTTCCAGCACAGTCTGTGCTTGTTTGTCCCCCAGTGTGTGGTTGGTACAAAGTCATGTGAAAGAGTAGAGCACAGGCCCCGGGAGTAACATTGTCCAACCCCGGCTGGTCCTTAGTGACACTGAGAACAGTCTGATGCCCAGAGCTCCTCAGCCAGGGCGTAAGGAATTTCAAGGCAAAACCACAGAACAGTGAAGTGGTCTCTGGCTCATCCTTGCCGGGAACGTCCAGCCCCACAAGTGGTTCAGGGCACCCTGGTGGGAGTTGCTGTGTCTATGACACTTTTAGAAACACGCGGTGTGCCTGAGGAGGCGGTGATGCCCAGTATCGTCGTGACAGATGTGGCAGGAGAAGGGATGGGGGGCTTCAGCCCCAAACCAGGTTTTAGTAGAGAAAGAAGGGAAGGGAAGAAAGGAGGAGGAACCCATGTACCTGAGCAAGGAAGAGAGAGGCCAGTGACCTCTGCCCTGCTTTCTTTTCTAGTAAATCAGGTGAGAGACGCAAGCTGATACTCAGCATGAAGGTTTGGGAGCAGAAACAGAATGGAGGAAGTGGGTCATGTCCTGGCCAGTTAATAGCTCAGTTGACTTTCTGATGGTAAGAACTCAAGTGAGATTGTTCTCAGTGCCCAGAAAATACGGTGAGAGAAAATGCCCTTGCACTGAGGTTCCTAACGATATAGATAGATAGGTGACACTGGGAGGGAAATCCTATAGATTTCTCTAACTCCTGTTTTGCAGCCTCTCACAGAGAGCCACAAATCATGGGATTGGGAGAACGTATGGAAGAAAGTGAAGCTGTACAAAAAATAATAGAGAAAGCAATGTCTCTGTTGAAGTGCAAGACTTTGCCAGTACTGTTTCAATCTTCTTTAATTACTATCTCCTTATTTGCAGATTTTATGAATGAGCTATGATCAGAATATTAATGCATGCCCTTATATATTTGTTAAATATTCCTGGTTAGTTAATTTTTTATTTAATTAGTTTAAAATGAAAATTTTATTTTCAAACCTGTGTAAATATAAATGCAGGTGAATATATACTTTACAGTACTCAAAAGGTGTATAATAAAGAGTTTTCTCAGACTTCTGATAAACACAGTAGACTAGGGGTGCCTGGCTGTCTCTGTGGTTTGAGCTGGAATTCTGGTTCTCCAGGTTGTAAGTTCGAGACCATATTAGGTAGAGATTACTTGAAATTGAAATCTCTAAAAATAAAGTCATGGTAGATTAATAATACATGTTTATCTCTTGATTTCTCTAATACTCTTTTTTGAAATGAAGTATTTTTTTGTGAGAGAGTGCGTGGGCACAAACGGAGGGAGAAGAAGGGGGAGGGAGAAGCACACTCCCCACTGAGCAGCGAGCCCAACAAGGGCTGGATCCCAGGACCCTGAGATCATGATCTGAACTCAACTCAGAAACTTAACTGAATGAGCCACCCAGGCCCCTCTAATACTCTTTTAGAATTTTAGTAAAGCTATCCCAAAAGGCAGAAAGCTGAAAAGAGAAAGAGATACAGGAAAGAACCTATCAGCAGACGGTGCCACCAACCAGTTTTAGAAAATGAGCTGTATGTGGATAGGGGAGAACTTGCGTGAAAGACGAGGTAAGAGGAAACCCGGGCCTAGTGTAGAAGCACCTCAGTGTGTTCCGTGCCCTCTAGAAAGGCTCGGGGAAAAGAAGTACCACATATTTTTGGATAATTGAGGAAGATGGCATTGCCCATGTTGGTGCACGCATTTGTGTGCACGGGTGTGCATGTGTGTGCATGTGTTGAGGGTATTGGGGCAGAAGGAAGGATATAAGTAGCCTGAGTGGCCACGTCGGGTGCTCAGAACTGAACATACAAACATGGAAGCTTACTGTGGTTCAGCTGAGGTTAAGGGAAAAACATAAATCCAAAGGACTGATAACTTGTGACCAAACTTTGGTGTCTCTTCAGGCCTTTCTGAACAGAGTTGAGCTGAACTGTGGAGACAAAACAATGAGGAGAAGGAGACCTCGGTGACTGGATCTATTATCTGAGGGCTACAGCCTGAACCCTTCAGCGAAGAATGATTAGATTTTTCTGTTTTTGGCCCCAAGATAGGGGCCAAAAGTCTGTGCACAGACTTGGGCAGTGAGGAGGAACCCTGGCATAGGGTTCATTGAAAGAGCTACAGTGATTAGTCTAAACGCTTTGCCTTCTTATCATAATGTGATTTATCTCTACCTGAAATAAATCACGTAGTGTGAACATACATGACTCTTACACCCTTTTTCTTTGACCATATTGTCTTTTTTATTTTTATTTTTAATTAATTAATTAATAATATTAACATATAATGTATTATTTGCCCCAGGGGTACATGTCTGTGAATCATCAGTCTTACACAATTCACAAGACTCACCATAGCACCTACCCTCCCCAATGTCCATAACCCAGCCACC
>JAPYYJ010003957.1:0-10944 GCA_028533885.1 Nasua narica
AAGAGAGAGGACCTTAATCAACAAAATTATGAATGAAAGGGGAGAGATCACGACTAATCCAAAGGAAATAGAAACAATCATCAAAAATTATTATCAGCAGCTATATGCCAATAAGCTAAACAACCTAGAAGAAATGGATGCATTCCTGGAAACCCATCATCTTCCAAGACTGAAACAGGAAGACATTGACAACCTAAATAGACCAATATCTAGTGATGAGATTGAAGCAGTGATCAAAAACCTCCCAAAAAACAAGAGTCCAGGGCCCGACGGATTCCCTGGGGAATTCTACCAAACATTCAAGGAAGAAATAATACCTATTCTCCGGAAACTGTTTCAAAAAATAGAAACGGAAGGAAAACTTCCAGACTCTTTCTATGAAGCCAGCGTTACCCTGATCCCCAAACCAGGTAAAGACCCCATCCAAAAGGAGAATTTCAGACCAATATCCCTCATGAATATGGAAACTGGAACATTCTTATACAACATACACAAAGGTAAACTCAAAATGGATGGCAGAACTAAATTTGAGACAGGAATCCACCAAAATCCTAGATCAGAACATAGGCGGCAATAGCTTTGGGTTCACCCGAAGCAACATCTTGCTAGATATATCTTTCGAGGTAAGGGAAAGAAAAGCAATAATGAACTATTGGGATTTCCTCAAGAAAAAAGCTTTTGCATAGCCAAGGAAAGAGTCAACAGGACTAAAAGGAAACCCACAAATGGGAGAAGATATTCACAAATGACTTGAAAGATAAAGGATTAATATACAAAACCTATAAAGAATTTCTCAAACTCAAAAAACAAAGAATCCACTCAAGAAATAGGCAGAAGATTCATCAGGGTAAATATCCAACTTTTGTATCAACATGGATGGGACTAGAAGAGATTATGCAGAGTGAAATAAGTCAAGCGGAGAGAGTCAATTATCTTATGGTCTCACTTATGTGTGGAGTATAAAGAAAATCATGGAGGACATTGTGAGAAGGAAGGGAAGGGGGAATGGGGAGAAATCGAAGGGGTTGATGAACCAGGAGAGACTGTGAATTCTGAGCATCAAACTGAGTTGTTTGAAGGGGAAGGAGTGGGGGGTTGGGCGAGCCTGGTGGTGGGTATAGAGAAGGGCATATATTGCATGGATCACTGGGTTTGTTGCATGAACAATCAATCTTGTAACACTGAAAAAATAAACGCATTTGTGGAAAAAACAAGAAATGGGCAGAAGACACGAACTGATATTTCCCAAGGGAAGAGATAAAAATGACCAAAAGACAGGTGAAAAAATGCTCAACATCGCTTATCATGAGGGAAATCCAAATCAAAACAAGAATGAGATGACAACTCACACATGTCAGAATGGCTAAAATTAACAAAGAAGGAAAGAGCAGCTGCTGGCAATGATGCAGACAAAACAGAGTCCTCTTACCTATTGGTGGGAATGCAAACTGGTACAGCCACGCTGGAATACAGTCTAGAGGTTCCACAAAAAGGTGAAAATAGAACTACCCTATAACCGAGGAATTACACCTCTATTTATCCAAAGGATACAAACCACTTTATTTGAGGTGTCTACTTCACCTCAGTGTTTTATACCAGAAATGTCCACATTTGTCAAAATATGGAAAAATCCTGGTTGTCCATTGACAGATATTTGAATAATATGTAAGTGATGAATCACTAAATTCTACCCCGAATCTAAAAATACCCAATGTGTTAACAAATTTGAATTTAAATTAAAAAATACTTAAAAATAATAAAAGTAATGAAATAGGAACAATCAGTATGCTCCATCTGCTGATTGGTGGAGGAAATGATCTATAAAAGAGAAGAAAGGGGAGGCGGGCAAGAAGGTGCAGAAGTAGGAGATCCTGTTGCAACCTGTCCCCAAAAGTGAGCTAGATAGCTACCAGAACAGGCTTAACACCCATGAAATCACCCTGAGGAACAAGATTTCTCACTTCTGTATCTCTAAGAGAGCAGAAGACAGCAGTGGAGAGGTAAAAGCAAAGTGGGAACACTTGAACTAATATTGGAGGATAAACAAAAAGGGGGAGGGAGCCACCAGAAGTGATCCAAGGACAGTAATACCCCAAAGGAAAGTGCCCGGTAGTGGGGAACCAGCATTAATGTAGAGTCTGGTTAAAAACACTTAAAAAGAGCAAAAGGTTCTGAGGAGCAACTAGTGGAAGGGGGTGGTAGCAGGAACTGGCTTGGGCCGACACTCCCAGGAAGGACCGTGAGACTAGTGGGGAGATCCGGTCCATGGAAAGTTCCAGGAAACCTGCAGCTTTCCACTTTCCGCATCATTCTTTGGGCAGGTGTGCTCCTGCAAGCTCCTTAGAGAGTCTGCTGTGGTCCAGAAGCCGGCAGCTTTTCTCTGTGTACCTGGCTGTCTGGATCGTGTGCACCTGTGACCAGGATATACATGGAGCGGAGCAGTGTTTGGGCCATCCAAGCCAGCCCTGGAAAGAACACAGGCTTAATCTCCCCAATGAGCACTAGCGGAGCCTCAGAAAGGTCATTGGGGTCACGTGCCACCTCTGACAGGCTTCACTGTGAGCAGCATTTTGCAGAGGGGAGTGTGTGTTCTGGACTACCCAGAGGGGAGTAGACTCAGGCTTCTCTGTGACACTGAGGTCTGAGTGCTTCCAGGTAGATTCATTGCTTGGACCCTCTGAAAAGGTGAAAAAGTTACAAAAGACCAAAACCTTCAGAGAGCAAAAGACTGAGAAACCAGTTTCCACAGAGCTCAGCCCCTTGAATGGGGGGCAGGGTGACTCAACCCAAGCAAGACTGACTGGAAAACAATGCAGCAGGCCCCTCCCCCAAAAGAGAAGTCAAAAAACAAAAGAACATGGACAGGACTAGAATTTATTATGCGGAGTGAGTCAATTATCTTATGGTCTCACTTTCGTGTGGAGTATAAAGAAAATCATGGTGGGCATTATGAGAAGGAAGGGAAGTTTGAATGGAGGAAATCAGAGGAGGTGATGAACCATGAGAAACTGTGGACTCTGAGCAACAAACTGAGGTTTTTGGAGGGGAGGGGGTGGGTGGTGGGCGAGGCATATTGGACACGTATTGCATGGAGCACTGGTTGTGGTGCATGAACCATCAATCTTGTAAACTGAAAAATTAAAATAAACATATTTGGGGAGAAAAAAAACAAAAGGACAATAACCACAAGGTCCCCATAAAATTTTAAACCCCCAACATCAGGAAAAACAATATATTAAACTCCTGATAATACCCTCAAACCTGTATGTTTCATAGGTACAAGTTTTTTTTTTTAATTTCTTATTCTCTTCCTATTTTTTATTCACTTACTTTAACATTTCTTGCTTTTTTAAAAAAAAATAAATCTACTTAACATTACGACTCGAGACTTAATACAACTATAAACCCAGGAAGACCTGAAATAACCTTCCTCGCCTGCGAAGATTAACAACCACCCTCCCATCTTATCCTTCTGTCAGTATTTTTATGTATTTGCTATTGTTCTGGTTTATATAAATATTATTCTTGGGGTTCATTCTGACTAGGTTCTTTTATTTTTTGTTATTTATTTTTGTCAGTCTCTACGTTTGTTCACGTTTGTTTACACACCTTATAAATCTTACTTTGGGGGCCCATTCTGGCTAAGATGTCTTCTTTTTCTCTTTTTCTCCATCTTTTTTTTATCCTTATTCTTACTTTCTGGTGGTGAAACTCAGTTACTCCAAAACTTTGCAGGGTACACCCGGCCTGGATCGTGGACGTTATATCCAGCGATACATTCTCTCATCCACTTTTCATCAAAATGACTAGGAGGAGGAACACGCAACGCAGGAAAAACTCAGAGATTGCACCCTCTCCCTCAGAACTATTGGACATGGACATAAACAGTAGGTCAGAAAGGAAATTCAGGGTGACAATTATGCAGGCAATGGATGGGAGAGAGAAAAACATTAATGACAACATAGAATCTCTAAGGGCAGAAATGAAAGCCAGTATAGCTGATGTAAAAAATGCTGACAGTGTGAGCCAATCCAATCTGAATGGTCTAACGGCCAGAGTTATAGAGACAGAAGATAGAATTAGTGATCTAGAGGATAAAATGGTTAAGAAGAAAGGTCAGGAGGATAGCTGGAGCAAACTGCTCAGGAATCATGAGAACAGACTTAGGGAAATAAATGACTCCATGAAACATTGCAATGTCAGAATTACTGGAATCCAAGAGGGGGTAGAGAAAGACAGAAGACTAGTAGATTTAACTGACCAATTTCTGAATGAAAATTTTCCAGATCTGGGGAATGGAACACTGGTAGTGTCCTAGAGTTGGAAAGGACACCAGTCAAGATCAATGAGAATAGAAAATCGGGGTAACATCATTGAAAATTTTGCAAATTATAATTTTGACAAGAGGTCCTGAGGGCAGCTAGGGGGAAGAGATTCCTTACATACACAGGAAGGCCCATCAGAATAATTTCAAACCTGTCCACAGAAACCTGGCAAGCCAGGGCAGGCATGATATTTTCAGGGTATTAAATGAGAAGAACATGCAGCCAAGAATATTTATCCAGCAAGGCTGACATTCAAAATGGATGGAGAGACAAAGAGCTTCCAAGACCGAAAAGGATTAAAAGAATATGTGACCACCAAGCTGGCACTCCAGGAAATATTACAGGGAGTTTTATAAAGTAGAAAGAACACATGAGTGACTTAGAACAGAAATTTTCCATCTATCCATCCATACACTGTCTACAAGAGACACATTTGGAACCAAAAGATACATCCAGACTGAAAGTGAAAGAATGGAGAACCATCTTTCATTCCAACAGGCCTCAAAAAGAAAGCTGGGACAGCTATTATCATATCAGATAAATTAGATTTTAAGCAAAAGACTGTATTCAGAGATAAAAAAGGATACTACGTCATTCTTAACTGGTCTATCCTCCAAGAAGATCCAACAACTGTAAATATTTATACAGCTAATATTGGAGCAGCCAATACATAAACCAACTGTTAATCAAAATAAGAGTGATATTGGTATGAATACATTAATAGTATGAGATCAGAACATGCCACTCGCAGTAATGGAAAGATCATCTAAAAAGAAAATCAATAAAGAAACAAGAGCTTTAAATGATACATTGGACCAGATGGACCTCATAGATATATACAGAACATTCCACCCTAAAAAAAACAGAATACTCATTCTTCTCGAGCACACATGGAACTTTCTCCAGAACAGACCACATACTGGGACACGAATCAGGACTCCATCGATACAAAAAGATTGAGATGATCCCCTGTATTTTCTCAGACCACAATGCTTTGAAACTGGAACTCAACCACAAGGAAAAGTTTGGAAGGAATTCAAACACTTGGAGGCTAAAGACAAACCTGCTGGGATCAACCAGAAAATCAAAGATGAACTTAAATAATTCATGGAGACCAATGAGAATGAAGAAACTTCAATTCAAAACCTATGGGGGGGGCACCTAGGTGGCTTAGTGGGTTAAAGCCTCTGCCTTCGGCTCGGGTCTTGATCTCAGGGTCCTGGGATCGAGTCCCACATCGGACTCTCTGCTCGGTGGGGAGCCTACTTCCCCCTCTCTCTCTGCCTGCCTCTCTGCCTACTTGTGGTCTCTCTCTCTCTCTCTCTGTCAAATAAATAAAATCTTAAAAAAAAACAACCCTATTGGATATGGCAAAGGTGGTCGTAAGGGGGAAATACATAGCTATCCAAGCCTCACTCAAGAAAAATGAAAAATCTCAAATACACCAGCTCTTTTTACACCTTAAAGAACAGGAAAATCAACAACAAATCAAGCCAACCCCACAGAAAAGAAGGGAAATAATGAAGATTAGAGCAGAGATCTATGAGTTAGAAACTAATGAAACAGTAGAAAACATCAATGAAACCAGAAGTTGGTTTTTTGAAAGAATCAATAAGATTAATAAGCTGAAGGCCAATCTAATCCAGAAGAAGAGAGAACCCTAATTAACAAAATTATGAATGAAAGGGGGAGAGATCACGAGTATTCCAAAGGAACTAGAAACAATCATCAAAAATTAATATCAACAGCTATATGCCAATAAGACAAACAACATAGAAGAAATGGATGCATTCCAGGAAACCCAGAATCTTCCAAGACTGAAACAGGATGACATTGACAACCTGAAATAGATAAATATCTTCTAACAAGATTGAAGCAGTGATCAAAAGCTTCCCCAAAAATAAGAGTCCAGGACCAGACATTCCCTGGTGAATTCTACCAAACATTCAAGGAAGAAATAATACCTATTCTCCTGAAATTGTTTCAAAAAATAAAATCAGAAGGAAAACTCACAGACTCTTTCTATGATGCCAGCATTACCCTGATCCTCAAACCTGGCAAAGAATCCATCAAAAAGGTGAATTTCAGACCAATATCCCTGATGAATATGGACGCCAAGATTCTCAACAAGATCCTAGGCTAATAAGATGCAACAGCATATTAAAAAAATTATTCATCATAACCAAGTGAGATTTATCCCTTGGATGCAAGGGTGGTTCAACATTCACAAATCAATCCATGTGATAGGAAAAAATCAGTAAGACAACAGAGAAGAACCACATGGTCCTCTCAACCGATGCAGAAAAAGCATTTGACAAAATTCAGCATCCATTCCTGACTAAAACTCTTCAAAGTAAAGGGGTACAAAGTACATTCCTCAACATCTTAAAATCTATATATTAAAAGCCCACAGCTAATATCATTCTCAATTGGGAAAAGCTGACGGCCTTCCCTTTGAGATCAGGAACACGTCATGGATGCCCACTCTAACCATTATTCTTCAACGTAGTGCTAGAAATCCTAGCGACAGCAATCAGACAAGAGAATTGAATAAAATGTATTCATATTGGCAATGAATAAGTCACACCCTCTTCACAGATGACATGACACTATATATGGAAAACCTAATAGACTCCACCCCCAAACCACAGGAACTCGTATAGCAATTCAGTAATGTGTAATGATACAAAATCAATGCACAAAAATCAGTTGCTTCCTATACACTTACAATGAAATATGGAAAGGGAAAATAGAGAACTGATTCAATTTACTATAGCACCAAAAAGCACATAATACCTGGGAATAAACCTAACAAAAGAGGTATAGGATTTGTAATCGAGGAACTACAAAAAATTCATGAAAGAAATATAAGAAGAAATAGAAAAGTGGAAAAGCATTCCATGCTCATGGATCAGAAGAATAAACATTGTTAAAATGTCTATACTGCCCACAGCAATCCATACTTCCAATGCCATCGTGATCAAAATTCCACCAGTTTTTTACAAAGGGCTGGAACAATCTATCCTAAAATTTGTATGGAAGACGAAAAGACCCCGAATTGCTAAGGAAATGTTGAAAAAGAAAAAACAAAGCTGATTGCATCACATTACCTATTTTCAAACTTTACTACAAAGCTGTGATCACCAAGACAGCATGGTACTGGCAGAGAAACAGACACATAGAACAGTGGAACACAATAAAAAGACCAGAGATGGACCCACAACTCTATGGTCAATCATCTCTGACAAAACAGGAAAATATATCCAGTGGAAAAATTACAGTCTTTACAATAAATGTTGCTGTGATAACTGGACAACTATACGTAAAAGAATGAACCTGGACCATTCTCTTACACCATACACAAAGATAAACTCGAAATAGATAAAAGACCTCAACATGAGTCAGGAATCTATCAAAACCCTAGAGATGAACATAGGCAGTAACTTCTATGACAGCAGCCACAGCAACTTCTTTCAGGACATGCCTCCAAAGGCAAAGGAAACAAAAGCGAAAATGAACTTGTGGGACTTCATCAAGATAAAAGGCTTCTGCACAGCGAAGGAAACAGTCTACAAAACAAACAGGCAAACCACAGAATGGGAGAAGATATTCGCAAATGACACTACAGACAAAGGTCTGATATCTAAAATGTATAAAGAACTCCTCAAACTCAACACTCACAAAACAGGTAATCACATCAAAAAAAGGGCAGAGGGTATGAACAGACACTTCTCCAAAGAAGACACACATACAAATGGCTACCTGTCACATAAAAAAAATTCATCATCTTTAGTCATCAGAGAGATTCAAATCAAAACCACACTGAGATACCACCTTACAACAGTTAGAATGGCCAAAATCAACAAAAGAGTAAACAACAAATGCTGGAGAGGGTGTGGAGAAAGGGGAACTCTCCTCCAATTTGGCAGGAATGCAAGTTGGTGCAACCACTTTGGAAAAAAGTATGGAGATTCCTAAAGAAATTACAAATAGAGCTACCCTATGACCCTGCAATTGCACTACTCGGTGTTTACCCCAAAGAAGCAGATGCAGTACAGAAAAGGGCCATATGCACCCCAATGTTCATAGCTTCAATGGCCACAATCACCAAACTGTGGAAAGAAGCAAAATGCCCTTCAACAGATGAGTGGATAAGGAAGATGTTGAACATCTATACAATGGAATTTTATGCCTCCATCAGAAAGGATGAATATTCAACTTTTGTATCATCATAGACTGGACTAGGAGAGATTATGTGGAGTGAAATAAGTCAGTCAGAGAGAGTCAATTATCTTATGGTCTCAGTTATGTGTGGAGCATAAGGAAAGTCATGGAGGGCATTGTGAGAAGGAAGGGAAGCCTGAATTGTGGGAAAACGGAGTGGATGATGAACCATGAGAGACTGCTGATTCTGAGCAACAAACAGAGTGTTGGAGGGGCGGGGGTGGCAGATTGGGTGAACCTGGTGGTAGGTATTGATAAGGGCACATATTGCATAAAGCACTGGTTGTGGTGCATGAACAATCAATCTTGTAACACTGAAAAAATAAAATAAATATATTTGGAAATAAAAAATATAAAATAAATAAAATTGAAGAAAGGATCCAGAAGTGGGCCAATTCTAGTATGACTCATTGATTCTTGATAATGGTATAAAATCCACTTAATAATAAGGATAGTCTTTTCAACAAAATGTTTTAGAGCCAATAGATACCCACTGGCATAGAAACAAAACTAAAGCAAATGAAAATACGTAAACCTAAACTTCAGCCCTTACCAAACAGTGAACTCAAATTTATGAAATCATTGAATCAAAATAAACTATAAAGATATAAAACTTTTATTGTTTTAAATTTTTATTAACATATAATATATTATTTACCCCATTGTACATGTCTGTGAATCATCAGGCTTACACATTTCACAGCATTTGCCATAGCACATACCCTCCCCCATGTCCATATACCTACCCCCCCCCACCTCCCAGCAACCCTTAGTTTGTTTCGTGAGTTTAGGAGTCTCTTATGGTTTGTATCCTTCCCCATCCCGTCTTCTTTCATTTCTCTTCCCCACCCCCCCATAACTCCCTGAGCTGCCTCTCAAATTCTTCATATCAGGGCGATCATGTGATAATTGTCTTTCTCTGACTGACTTATTTCACTTAGCATAATACCCTCTAGTTCCATCCACGACGTTGCAAATGGCAAGATTTCATTTCTCTTGATGGCTGCATAGTATTCCATTGAATATATATACCACATCTTTATCCATTCATCTGTTGATGGACATCTAGGTTCTTTCAATAGTTTGGCTGTTGTGGACATAGCTGCTATAAACATTCGGGTGCATGTAACCCTTTGGATCACTACGTTTGTATCTTGAGGGTAAATACCCAGTAGTGCGATTGCTGGGTCGTAGGGTAGCTCTATTTTCAACGTTTTGAGGAACCTCCATACAGTTTTCCAGAGTGGCTGTACCAGCTTGCATTCCCACCAACAGTGTAGGAGGGTTCCCCTTTCTCCGCATGCTCGCCAACATCTGTCTTTTCCTGACTTGCAAATGTTAGCCATTCTGACTGGTGGGAGGTGGTATCTCACTATGGTTTTGATTTGTATTTCTCTGATGGTGAGTGATGTTGAGCATTTTTTCATGTGTATGTTGGCCATTTTGATATCCTATTTACTGAAATGTCTGTTAATATTTTCTGCCCATTTCTTGATTGGATTATTTGTTCTTTGAGTGTTGAGTTTGAGAAGTTCTTTATAGATTTTAGAGACTAACCCTTTATCTGATATGTCATTTGTGAATATCTTCTCCCATTCTGTCAGTTGTCTTTTGGTTCTGTTGACAGTTTCCTTTGCTGTGCAAAAGCTTTTGATCTTGATGAAGTCCCAGTGGTTCATTTTTGCCCTTGCTTCCCTTGCCTTTGGAGATGTTTGTCGGAAGAAGTTGCTGCGGCTGAGGTCGAAGAGGTTGATGCTTGTGTTCTCCTCCAGGGTTTTGATGCATTCTTGTCTCACATTGAGGTCTTTGATCCATTTTGAGTCTATTTTTGCGTGTGGTGTAAAGAAATGGTCCAGTTTCATTCTTTTGCGAGTGGCTGTCTAGTTTTCCCAACACCATTTGTTGAAGAGGCTGCCTTTTTTCCATTGAATATTCTTCCCTGCTTTGTCGAAGATTAGTTGACCATAGAGTTCAGGTTCCATTTCTGGGCTCTCCATTCTGTTCCATTGATCTATGTGTCTGTTTTTGTGCCAGTACCACACTGTCTTGATGATTACAGCTTTGTAATAGGGCTTGAAGTCAGTAATTCTGATGCCGCTGCCTTTGGTTTTCTTTTTCAACATTCCTCTGGCTATTCGTGGTCTTTTCTGGTTCCATATACATTTTAGGATTATTTGTTCCATTTCCTTGAAATAAATTGATGGTTTTTTGATAGGGATTGCATTCAATGTATAGATTGCTTTAGGTAGCATAGACATTTTCACAATATTTCTTCTTCCAAACCATGAGCATGGAATGTTTTTCCATTTCTTTGTGTCTTCCTCAATTTCTTTCATGAGCACTTTGTAGTTTTCTGAGTACAGATTCTTTGCCTCTTTGGTTAGGTTTATTCCTA
>JAPYYJ010003958.1:0-10943 GCA_028533885.1 Nasua narica
CGACGGAATATTACTCAGCCATCAAAAAGAATGGCCTCTTGCCATTTGCAACAACATGGATGGATCTGGACAGTATTAGGCTGAGCAAAATAGTCAGAGAAGGACAAACGCCGTGTGATTGTACTCATATGTGGAATTAAGAAACAAAACAGATGAACACAGGGTAGCGGAAGGGAAGGAAAAATTAGATAAAAACAGGGAAAGGCAAACCACAAGAGACTCTTAACTCTAGGGAACAAACTGAGGGTTGCTGGAGGGGAGGTAAGGAAGGCCCTTGATGCAATGAGCACTGGGTGTTATATGCAACTGATGAATCACTGAACTCTACCCTGAACCTAATAATACACTATATGTTAACTAACTTTAAGTTGAATTAAAAAAAAAAAAAAAAAAAAAGCTTTCCCAAGTAGTCTCCAGCACAAAAAAAAATCACAAAAACACTGCTTTTAGAGGAAATCATTTGGTTTACCATGATGGCTTCAGCGCTCAAAGGTAAGAGAGAGTTTCATGGGATTTCTGAGAAAAGGGAGGTCATCTAGATTCAGGCAACTATTTATGACATACCTACTGTGGGCACAACGCTATTCTAGGACGTATGGAGCAAAAGCAAGCACTGGCCACGACTGTCCGTGCAGAAACCGTCCGCCAGCCCCTGCTCCAAGCTTGGATCTGAGCTAGACCCTGCCTCCAGGGGCTCAGGGTCTACTAAGGGACAAGGAGCCAACCAGTCTGTTGTTCTAAAGCACAGTGTGGAGTGAGGCGTGAGTTCTGGTCAAGGCGTGCACAGGATGGCGACGAAGAGCCCCTCGCCCAGCCTGGAGGGATCTGGAACTGCTTCTAACGACAGACGATAGGAAGAGCACCTCCTGACGAAGGAAGGAGCATTAACCAGGCAGAAAAGGAGAAGAAGAGCAGAGTGTGTGGGAGAAGGGACAGTATGTAAAAGACATGAGGCGACAAGAACCATTTGGGGAACAGCCAAAGTTCAGTCTGGCTGAAGTGTGGGTGACGTGGGGAGGGTGGCAGGAGGAAAGGGTACAGAGGAGAGGGCAGGCGTGCGACCGAGACAATCCCCACGTGCTCCGCTGAAACGTTCCAGGTTTACCCTTCAGGTGCTAGGGAGCCACTGAACAATCCAGAACAAAATGATAGTGTCTGGCTCATTCCTTGTCCTTAAGGAGCCTAAAATACAGGCCTACGCCCCACTCTAAACATGTGAAAGTTTGCCGAGGTGTCAGTAATAAATGGGAGTCTCGGGAACAGGAGGGATGGAAGTGAATGTGACCCATTCTGGAACACTTCACGGAAAAAGGTGGCCTGGATCTGGCGGGATCTGGATGGGGGCAGGGAAAAGCGTTTCAGATGGGGAAACAGTACACGCAAAGGTACAGCCGAGGGTCGGAGACGAGGGACGTGAGAAGCAGTCAGCGTCACTGTAGCCACGAGAGGGACTGGATGGGGAAGGAGAGGAGAGTGGAGCCACGTGGATTCCGTGGGACCACAAAGACAAGGGCTGGCTGCGCTGGGGGCGTGAGCGAGGGCAGGGAAAGGGGGATGGAGAGGACCCGACGTGCACACAGTGTGGTGTGGGGCACACACTCCCTGCTGCTCACGGGAGGGAGGAAAACTGGCTCAGCCCCAATGCCAAGGGCCGTCGCTGGACCACTCGGCTCTAAGGAAACACTCACTTGGCTCTGGGATCGGTGCAGACAGGATGATACTGTAGAGTTTCTTAGCCTCTTCCACGTGCTCTGAGATCTTGTCAATGTTTTGCCGCGTTTCCTCGATCTAGAATCACAAAGACAATGGCCTTTGTTGGGAGAGGAAGAACATGTCCACAGTTGAGAGAAAAGCTTAGCAGAGCTCCCCGGGGAGAGCCGCCCACCTTCTGGGTTTATGGGGACTGAACATGAGGACTGAAAAGTCTGCTGCTGCTGGGTGAGTGGCCTTTGCACGCACGGCCAGGTAAACTAGCGCCCAGAGCGCTCACCGAAAACCCACATGCCCTGCTCCCTGCGAAGAACCATCCGCCCATCTGGGACGGGAGGCTGTGGGCCAGGGGCAAGAGGAACCGGGAAAACCCACGAAGACGAGTCAGAGGACAGGGCCTTTTAAAGCCCATCAGGCAGGCCCGTCAGCCACCCCCGGAACAAGAACGGTGGAGGGGGAGGGCGGGAGAGAGAAGAAAAGGAAGAGAAAAGAAAAGCAATGAACGGGAGAGAACAAACGTAGAGAGTGAAAACAAGAGAAAGCAGAGGCTAGTAAGCATGGCCCCCTCAGGAGACATCGGAGCTTCCCCTGGACACGTGTTCCACTGGATTCCCCCAGATGATCAGCCTCCAGTCGCTCCAGCCACAGACCATTTCTGCACTTGTCTAAGGTTCCTGATTATGCAAGGTGCGCATCCTAAAATATTTCCAGCATCACAAGACCCGGCCGCACGAGCCCGCAGGCGCCGTGGCCCCTGCCGATGCGGGAGCCCGACACCGTCCTCAGCGCGCCCCAGGTCTGGTGCTGCACTTCCAGAAGCACAGGCTTGTCCACGCTGCAGCAATTAACCAACGAGTTCTGTAAAACACCATCGGGCAGGATCCTACCATCAGGGATACAGTAAAGTATAACTCAGGGTGCAGCGTCCAGCATGCCTTTCTTCCAGCAAATAATTCACTTGTTTCTGAAAACCCGGGCAGAGCTTTCCGGATTAAACAGAAAACAGGAAAAATAAAACTTGAGTTCTCTCACCCTCAGATGAGCCCTTCTGCCAGTGGAACTGCGGAATCCGTCCCTCTACAAATATACTGCTTGTGATGAACCGTAGTTTGAGAGCAGACTCGCTTGCTTCAAGAGGTAGGCTAGAATTTCAATGTAATTGTATCATCAGAGTATAAATCCAAACACAACGGTGCTACCCCCACACATTTGTGAAGCATTTTAGCAGCCAGCAAAACAATCCACGGTGATGCATGAGGACCGTCAATCACGGGGGAAACCTAAAGGTTGAGGACGTCAGAGGTCAGGTAGCGGGACGACACTCAAATCGGGATGTTTGGATGTTGGGGCACGCCAGACTCCGACTGGGATGCTTTCTGTGTTATTTCTAAGACTTGATCTTTTGGCTTCTCCACCGTGTTTAACTTGTAGCAGAATCCCAGACCACCCAACGCTAACAAGGGTCTGTGTTACCGCCTGTGAATGCTGGCAGCCTGTAGAGGAGTGACCCCCCTCAGAATCAGGCCCTTGGCTCAACCCAGCAATTGCCACTGTGCCCTTCCCTTCCCGGATCTCGCACACCAATCACTGGCTACTCTTACAACCCATAAAAAGTCATTGCATCACATCACGTCCCGTTTCCATCAGGTGACTGTCTTGCCAAAGCAGTTCCCCCAGATCATAAAGGACTGAGGAAAAAGGCTGTCTAGAATAAAACGCACAAACCACTTCAAAAAGGGTTTCACATATCTTAACACACCACAAGGCCTTAGATTTTGCATGTTCAACAGATGGGATGCCTTAGAAAATATGTTCTGGAATCTCATTATAGAAAGCAAAGAACATCCTGATCTGAACTTTGGTCAGTGGTAGAAAGATGCGATAGGAAGCTGTTAGCTGCTGGGCCTCAAGTCCCGAGTCGCTCCAGACATCCGGAGACTGGAAGGCAGATGGCCGATCGGACCCTGTGGATGGGACAGCTGACCCCTGGCCGCTGCACCCTCAGCTTGCCTGGGGGACTTCCCAGCCCAGGGAGCACGGACTCTCCCTCTCACCTCCTCCGTCCTCCACCCAGTGTGGGCTGGCTGCCCTTTTTCCTCTGTCCTCATCAACCTTTCCACTTGGAGGCATTTCAGGGATTCTGACTTAGGAACCCAGTCACTGCGGTAACTCACCAAACAAGCACAGAACCTATCTCGGACTATCAAGACGGGCAACGGGCCGATCGTAAAGCTTTCTTTTTTTGAACTCTGTGTCTCTGTGTTTTCTTGGAAGTGCTGGTTTTCCTCCAAGGTGACTTTCTGGGTATTTCGCGGCAGCAGCTACATGCAATTAATTGTCTTTTGTGCCTTTGCCAGATAACCAAAGACTCGCTGGGGTGGGGGGGGAGCGAAGCTGGTGTGAAGCCGACAAGGCTGAATCTAAAAGCTCAAGGGCTGTTTGTGTTTGCTGGGGGTGGTTCCAGGTGTCCTGACACTGCCTTCTACAAGAATATATTTAAGAACTGAACGGGTTTAACAAACACGCGCGTCAGAAACAAGCGGACACGTCTGTGAAGCCACCCTCACTAGCTCCTTTGTGCCTGAGAATACGGCAGCTCAGAGGACAGGAACTCGCTCTGGGCCATGCTGCAGAAAGAGGCCAGACCGGAAGTCCGTTAGACCCCAACCCCTGCCTCCGGAAGCAGGTATAAAGGTGCAAGAATCACTGACGGGAGGCTCCTCTCTCTTCCCTCCCACGTCCCTGTGTATTCAGCCAGTGTCATGTTAATGCTCGTGTTCCACAACCTGTTTTGTGAGACTGGCCCACTTGCCGTTTGCCGGGATCATGTGCCTTATTCCCTCAACCAAGGACTACTTGATTGAAGTATAGTTCAACCAAGAGTGTATATACATCTATATATACAGAAGAACATTTGGTTGAATTCCTTCAACTGAGAAATTCCTTATTTCTCCAACCAAGGCTCCCTCAAAGAGCTTTATACGCCAAGAGTGCTTGAGAATCATTGCTGGGCTGCCTGGGTGGCTCAGTCCTTAAGCGTCTGCCTTCGGCTTGGGTCATGATCCCAGCATCCTGGGATTGAGACCCCTATCAGGCTCCCTGCTCAGCAGGAGACCTCCCTGGCCTGCTTGTGTTCCCTCTCTTGCTGTCTCTCTCTCTCTCTCTGTCAAATAAATAAATAATCTTTAAAAAAGAGAGAGAGAGGGGGAGAGAATCATGCTGATTGAGGGAACCCATCTGAAAGTTGTATTTTTTTTAAATCACCACGCTAAATTTGCAGCCAGTGTATCCTCAGTGCCTGTTTACTATATGTTACTTTTCAAAATGTATTTTGGGGGGGGGCGCCTGGTAGCTTCGTTCAGGATCCGACTCTTGATTTCAGCTCACGTCATGATCACCGGGTCATGAGATTGAGCCCCGCGTTGGCCTCTGTGCTCAGTAGGGAGTCTGCTTGAAGATTCTCTCCCTCTGCCCCTCCTCTCTCTTTCAAATAAATAAATCTTTAAAATAATTTTTAAGAACCTAGTTTTCAATGACTTGTCTGTAATGTGGCCATTCAGACAGTACAGTTTAGAAAATGTTAAGAATCAAACAGGCCAGGCTCAAGTTTCGGCTCCATATCCCGGCAGTTCTATGACCTTGAACAATCCGCTCATCCCCTGCCCCCAACACACACTCCCCCAGCCCCGGTTCTCTTCTCTGTGAAACAAGGATTTTCCTATTTCCCACTTCCTAGAGTTCCCGTGGGGATTAGATGAGATAATGCATGTCAAAGGCTTAACAAGAAGTACATGCCCACGAAAGGAAATGATGATGAGAGATCCAGGAACGGCCAGCAATTACTGCCCGTTTATCACGTGCCAGGTGCTCTGCCTACCCTCACAAGTGCGTCTCATCCACACCTCCCAGCAATCCCCAGCGTTATCAAAATGCCCTGTGATGTTGTCACCAGCCACCCAGGAAATCAAGGGCAGGCAGTCAATGGCTCTCCACGTTGGGTGTTGCCTCAGGGAACCAGTTATGATTACCAGATTATACTAATCACCACCGTCTAACTAAAAGGAAGAAGTTATTCTCAAGACATGGATGGCCTCCTCCTTCTAGACCTAAGGAGACAGTGCAATCTAATTAGGTAACTGGAAGCAGAGAGGGTCCTTGCTTCGGAGAAGTGGCGGGTGGCCGTGGGGGAGGGCGGAAGGCTCCTCTTTGATTTGTCGGCTTCTTGTCTCTGGAAAACGAACGCTGACTAGAGGGAACAGAGAGGTCTCAGTCCCAGCAACAGAAGTCGAGTGTGTCCAGGGTTTTATCAAGACTAGTGATAAACCAGTGGAACTCCCCTTTCACGAATTTAAAAAAAAAAAAAAATGAGCAATCTCAGAGTTACACTGACCAATGAAAACTAGTATTCTTAGATAATAATCTCAAATCGATTAAGTCCATTCTGCTTTTGCATGGCTCAAAATTTGGTCCAGAAAACAAACATCTATCTAGTTATTTTAGCCGAAATAACAGAATGCAGGGACCCTTTCCGCCGGGATGGAAGGGCCAAGAAGCCAAACAGAGGATGGTGAGGCGGTCTGGACATCACCAAGAGCAGGGTCACCAGAGCCCCAGGCCAGGGCCCCTCCGACGGGAGCCAGCGCACGTGGAGCTGCCCAGCAGCACAGGCACCATGGAGGCAGGGCTACCCAGCGCCACGGTCGAGGCCACAGAGGAGACACGTCTGGGGAGGGAAACCACGGCCTCTTCCCTCCTCCTGGAGTGTTCTGCCAGTGCCTCCCCGAGGGCAGACGCACCAGCGCCAGCGGGCAAGGGAACCTGGGAAATGAGTGCCCTGCAGCATGCGGCAGAGCCAGGAAGGGCAGGGGACAGACACAAATGGGCACGTGACGCTGACGGCTTTGCACTGCCCAGCTCACCGGCTCTCCCAAACATTCCACCTGGAGAAGGAACTAAAGAGTCCTTAACCTGCCAGATCTGACTCGATGCCGAGGGTCCCACGTTACGTTCACGCTGAGGTTCTAGTTTTGTTTTTTGTTTTTTTAAGATTTTATTTATTTATTTGAGAGACAGAGAAAGTGAGAGAGAGCATGAGAGGAGAGAAGGTTAGAGGAAGAAGCAGACTCCCCGAGGAGCTGGGAGCCCGATGCAGGACACGATCCCGGAACTCAAGGATCATGACCTGAGCCGAAGGCAGTTGCTCAACCAACTGAGCCACCCAGGCGCCCTGAGGTTCTAGTTTTAACCAAACTCAAGCCTCCGCAGAAATGCCTCTGCCTCCGTTCCTCTAAGGAGGCATCGCTCCGCCCTGCGAGGCGCCCCAGCCCCCGGCGCGCTCGCCCTGCGCTCTCACCGGGCCCGGCCCTGACTCAGTGACCGCCTTCCACTGGCGCTACCCTCACAGCCACCACTGGCCGAGAACCGGGCGTCACACAGTGGAAGTCTGTTGAATGAGTAAATAAGTGAACGCAAGTAACTTCGGGAGACCAGCAAGCTTCTCATACCAGTAGAATGGTGACACGGTCACACAGACTTTTTTTAAAAACACTTCCTCCACCCCGCAAAAAAAAATAAAATAAAATAAAAAACTTCATAATAGCAATTTCTGAAACATCGTCGTTCACCCCTGCTAATAGAAGTAATGCATCGGAAAGCGTTATGTGAAAAAAAATAAATGCCCAGATAAGCAAGTCAAGCAATTTTCTTTATTACAGGACATCTCAGAGCCTTTAGTAAGTTCATGTACATTTGAACTCCCCACGGGAGGAAAAGAGTATGAAGCATCTTCAAACATATTTGCTCACCACCCGTGACGAGCGCTTCGATGCACCAAATTGCCACCCCCTACCCCTGCCCTTTCTTGAGAACAGAACCCTGATTTTGCCTGGGCGGCAATGCTGTCAGCCCCGGGGCGGTGAGTCAGGATCAGTTCTATGTCAATCCCGGCAACCCTGACCCTTTGCAAAGTACTCACTTCCCCAGTGTCCCTCCCAGCTGAGCGGCTGTGACCACTGCCGTCAATGGGCCACAAGGGGAAGTCAACTAACTTAGAGGACCTGGGTGGTTCTCTCGCCTGATAAGAGGATCCGAGGACTTCTCTGCCTTCCCTGTCTGACTGCTTGCTATGCTGGCACCCGGAGGTATGATACGGAACTGCGGCTCTGGAAGTTTTAAAACGTGGCACCGATTCTTTCGTGGTCCTCCCATGGAGAGGGGTTATCTATGCAGCGCTCCCGTGAACCCGGCAGGCCTGGGACCGCTCTGACATCCGAGTACAGAAGTGATGCGCCATTGCACCTCCGGAGCTGGAACCCCGCGTTGGAGCCCTGAGCCTCCGGGGGACAGGGAGGACCCTGAGGACGCCGGGTTGGCCGGGCTAAGAAACCCAAGCCGAACCCAAACATAGACAGGTCGGATGGTCTCTATGGAGATTTCCCTGGAGTCGCCAGACATTTGAATAAGGAAGTCTCTGCAAGGTTCCAGCATCCCGCTGTTCAAGTCTTCCCAATTAAGTGCCCAGAAATCATGGTGCAAAAGTCACGCCCCTCCGCCGGGCCCTGTGCCTGAATTCCTAATCCACAGAATCTGTCGGCGTTAAAAAATGGTTGTCCTGACACCCTCACTGTTGGGGTGATTTGTCATTTGGCAGCAGGGAATCAGGACAATTTCCCAGTCCCGAGGGAAACGCCAAGAGGATCATAGACGTACTGACGTAGGACCCCACCACCTCCAACCCACCGCACATTCTCAACGCAGACGTCTTCGCGTGGGAAATGATTACGTACTTTTATTGCTTAAGCCACAGTTACTCAAAAGCAGCCCTAGATGGTATGCCGTGCTCCGGCCAGGGTCCCAGCCCGGGTCAGAGTTCTCATCCCCTTTCCCACAGGCTACTGCACCAGCCAGCCGGCTAGTCTTCCCATCGCTGGCCTCTCCCGCCCTCCACAAACTGTCACCAGAACGATTTTCCTGAAACACACTCTGTTCCCAGCATTTCCTTGCTTAACACCTTCAAAGGCTCCCCCATCGCTTTGCAGCGGTGCATAACTGCAGAAGCCAAAGAACCATCTGGACGGACTTCCCAAAGGTCTGAAAGTCTAAGCCATTCCGGGCCCTCTGAACGAGGCCCGTGGGTGGGCAGAAGGCTCCACAGGTGACTCTGAGGGGCCTTCTCTCACCTTCCTCTCTCCCCTGCGGTGCTCCCCTAGGGCCTTGACATTTCTATCATCGTGACTCACCACATAAAGAGACACCACAGGGCAAAGGACCCTGTCACACAGAATGTTGTTAGTCCCAGCCCTTGGCATGCTGTGTGGACGACATAAGCCTATGTGTATTCCGGGGGACGGACGAACGAATACAGAATAAGCCCCTGACGTTTCTGCCTTCTCAGGCAGATCCGCTTCCTCTGAAAATGTGCTCTCTCTGCCAACGGAGCAAACAGAGCAAAGAAAATACACACAGGCACAAATTAGACACCGATCGGAGGTTTATCATTTACCAGGCCCTGGCTGAATCATCCAAGGCCTGGGGACCCAAGGGCCAATTCTTTTCTGTAACAGCCGAGAAGCTGGAGAAACCACTGGAGTTTTACAGTGCAGTGCACATTCTGAAAACGTTCCGGTTCCGTGACTTCACCTGCACCTTGCACCTGGCCCTCTGGCCGGGCTGAGTCACACACTCCGTCCTCCACAAACAGCCGTGGCCAACCTTGCTGGAGCAAGTCCAAAGCAAGGCGCATCATATCGCAAGAGTGCCTTCCCAAGCAATCTCTTTGGCTGTATTCCTGCAGGATGCACTCAGTGTGTTCCGCGGCCACATGCGGGGCCCCCTCCCTCGTGGCCCCAAACTGCCATTACCCGGCATGTGCTTTATCCCACTTTCAAGGCTATTTCCAGACCATATTCCCAAACACACCAGGAATGGAACAGCGAGAATGGCTCAAACAGATGAAGACACACTCGCTGGATGTCAGCGGCTGACATTCGTTCTCCGTTTACAGTCAAAATATCCAGCAGGGAACAACCCTGGTGCTGCTTTACAGGAAGCTGGGTTTAGGGTAGTGAAACAACTTTTCTGCTGGTCCGGGCAGTGCTGAGATCCGGACCAGGACCCGTGGACATCAGAGCCTGCGTGGCCTCTTTCCACGGTCCATGGCCACCCTCCCCCCTCCCCCACCTCCGCCCCACTGCAGCGTGACCCTCCCGGTGCCCCGTCAGATGGAAAGCAGGAGAGTGACATTTACCTAAGCCCACATGAAGCATTTTCTGAGGGTCAGCTCCTTTACTCCCCTAAAAATCTGCAAGGTGACTGTGTTGCTTCCACATTTCACAGACCAGCTCACAGAGACTGAGGGAAGTCAAGGAACGTGCCTGAGATCACACAGTTAGTAGCAGATAAGGAACTTATTTCCAAAGATGACTTTCCACCCCACCGTGCAGTCCCCTTCCCCGCCCTAAATATGACAGGGTGTGGGTTTGGCTTTTTTTTTCCCTAAATGACAGAAAAGCATCTGGTAAGAAGAAAGCAAAAAAGAAAAGCAGCTCTTGAGGTCTTGTTAAGCCTCCAAAACTGACTATGACCCAAACAGCACTTTTCTGTTTAGAAAACACTTTATGGATGTGTGATGGTCACGTTATCCTCACAATGAACTTGAAAGTACTGACATTCCCAGTTTCCAGAACAGGAATTAGAGGCCAAGGGCGTTAAGTGACTGGACCAACGTCAACTGCTACGAAATGCCTGAGGATGAACTGAGACCACGTCGTGGAGGCCCACCATCTTCCCCCCTCACATGGGATCCTGCCCTCTGGGGACCCTTGTACCGGCTTACCAGGACAAAGCACCGTTTCTGGCAAAGCCGCCTTATCTTTTTTTATTATTATTATTAACATATAATGTATTATTTGCCCCAGGGTACATGTCTGTGAATCATCAGGCTTACACATTTCACAGCACTCACCATAGCACATACCCTCCCCAATGTCCATAACCCAGCCACCCTATCCCTACCCCCCTACCCCCAGCAACCGTCAGTTTGTTTCGTGAGATTAAGAGCCTCTTATGGTTTGTCTCCCTCTCGATCCCATCTTGTTTCATTTCCCTCCCCTACCCCCCCCCACGATCCCCTGCCCTGCCTCTCAAATTCTTCATATCAGAGAGATCATGTGATAATTGTCTTTCTCTGACTGACTTATTTCGCTTAGCATAATACCCTCTAGTTCCATCCACGT